>MKYO02026059.1:402926-437744 GCA_002013955.2 Citrus medica | reverse complement strand
TAATTCTAGGCATGTAATCTTTGCACTAAATGAATCATTTTCATTCTTAAGCTCTATCATCTTCTTTTTAAGACTTATATTCTTTTAACCAATCTTTATTAGCTCATCATGCAAATCATTAAAAGCATCATGCAATTCATCATATGTAGGAAGAACACTTACCTCATCAAGTTCATCACATGATTCTTCCCCAATGGCCATGAGAGCTAAGTTTGTCATTTCTTGTTGCTCATCATCGTCACTTGTTTCCTCATCACTATCATCCCATGTAGCCACCATAGCCTTCTTCTTGAATTTGTTGAGAAGAGGACATTCCGGTCGTATGTGTCCGGGCTTCTTGCATTCATAACAAGTGATTGGCTCCTTCTTCTCCTTCTTATTCTTGTAGCCTCTGAACTTTCTCTGCTCATTATTCTTCTTGTAAAATTTTCTGAATCTTCTAGCTAACATAGCCAGCTCCTCATCATCCATTTCGCTTTCCTCATCACTCTCACGTTTTGAAGCCTTGAGAGCAATGTTCTTCTTCTTTTCCTCATGCCCTTTTTCAGCTGCCAAATCTTCTTCATATGAAATAAGAGAGCCAATTAAATCATCAATAGGTAACACATTTAAATCCTTGGCTTCCTCAATGGCAGTCCTTTTTGGTCTCCATTCCTTAGGTAGAGACCTAATGATTTTCTTGACTTTTTCGCTATTTGAAAAAGTCTTTCCTAGGGCTCCTAGAGTGTTCACTATGTCCGTGAATCTAGTATACATAGAGTACACATTTTCATTTTGTTCCATTTGGAACAATTCATATTGTCGAGTGTACCTACTTATTTTAGATTCTTTCACTTGGTTTGTGCCTTCATAGACAACTTCAAGTTTGTGCCAAATCTCATTAGCACTTTCGCAACTAGACACTCTATGAAACTCTTTCTTATCTAGTGCACAAAATAAGGCATTCATGGCCTTGGAATTTAGAGAAGCTTTTCTCTTTTCAAATTCATTCCAATCCCGTGAAGGTTTTGGAATATCTTCTCCGACTTCATTTTTAGTCAAAGGCATGAAAGGACCATCATTAACGATTTCCCAAATCTCATAATCTAAGGCTTGCAAGTAAATTCTCATCCTAGTTTTCCAATATGGGTAATCGTTTCCATCAAAGTAAGGTGGTCTAGAGGTGGACTGCCCTTCCCTAAATGTGGAATCATTTTGAGTTGCCATTGATCTTTAGCTCTAGATGGTTAAATCTAAATAAGAGCACCTCGCTCTGATACCAATTGAAATACAAATGTGCAACTCAAGAGGGGGGGTGAATTGTATTTTTAAAATCTATCCTAACAAATCCACACAACAAGCAATCTAATGTCTTAACAATAATTGAAAACAATAAGTTCAATAATAGCACAATAATTAAAGAGTAAGGGAGAAGAGAAACAAACACACGAATTTTTACGTGGTTCGGCAATCCCCGCCTACGTCCACGCCTCCAAGCGATCCAAGCTCGAGGATTTCACTATCCAAGCCTTTCCAAGGCTTCAACAATTACAATTGACTTCGAGGTGTCAATAAACCTTTACAACAAAGAGATTATCTCCCAATCTCTTCACTCAAGTGTCTCACACACTCAAATTCTCACAAATGAGATGAACAAATGATTATTACAATGAAACTCACTCAATGAGTAGATATACAATGATGAAGAACAAGAAAAGATTCAATGTTTGTATTTCGCAAATTTGAACACTCAAGATATCACGTGTGCCTTTTGTTTTTGCTTGTTGGAGAGCTTCAAAATGAGTTGGATTTGAGTTCTTATAGCTTGAGCTCGAAAACTAGCCGTTACTCACATTCTGGGCTATCCGGTTTGCCGTTTAATGGAATCCGGTAAGCCGGATTTATGTTACCGTTAAGGCAAAATTCAAAATTTTGCCTAACCGGCTTGCCGGATTCGGAATCCGGTAAGCCGTTTTCGTTCTGGTGCTTACTGCCCGAATTCGGCCTGCCGTTTATCAGTATCCGGTAAGCCGCTTGCTACAGTAACTGCTACAGTAAAACATTTCCCGAAATTTATAGTTTGACCCCAACACTTTATAAAACTGTACTACGGCCCAAAACGTTATGAAACTTTGCAAATAGGTCCAATTTCAGAATTTTTAAGTAATGCTTCGTTAATCCCAAAACTTTCTGAAATTATGACTTTGCCCAAACTTTGTGAAATTATATAATGACCCCAAAAATATTTAAATAATTTCAAATAAGTCCAAATCCGAAAACTTTAAAAACATTATCAAAGCTTTTAAAATACATGTGGTTTGTTATCATCAAAATCAATATTTATAGCCATATAGGCTAACATATTGATGTTAGGACAGAAATCAAGAACATATTTATAATCTTTAGTTGTACTGGTAATATAGATAATCTTTTGTACTGGTATCAGAGCCTGGGGAGGGTAGTGTAATATAGATCAGAGATACCGTGTGTAAAAACTTTTATTTTGGTTGAATATTGTTTGTGTGGTGAGTGTTACTTCTGGTGCCTTGGTAGCTTTTGGTCGTAAGTCCCGATTTGGTTGAAGGGCAGTAAAACCAATTCTTAGCCTTGGATTGTAACCATACCAACAAGACTAAAACAAGAATATAGGTTCCTAAACATGGATTCTCTGCTCTGTAGAGCATCTTCCTTTTCTAGCTCTTCTTCCGGGAAGACTAATGATTCAAAGAATGTTGTAAATTCAGAAGAATTTGTAATTGAAGATTTTAATAAAGCAATTGATAATTGGGAATTACCAAAGATTTCTAAAGAAATGATTTACAAAACAAAGAAGCTTGATTTTTTAAAGAATGATTATGTCATAAAAACTAAAGAACGTGACATAACCCTTTCAAAGCCATTTGAAACTATTCACCTATTTTCATAAAACTCTTTAAAGAAATTAAAAGATAAGAATTTTAATTATATACACATCGGCTTAATACAAGTCAGAATAAAATCCCTAACAAAAGAAGGTCTTGATACCTCAATTCTAGCTGTCCTAAGAGATGAGCGATTTATCTCTTTTGATGATTCTTTACTTAGTAAAGAATCGAGCCTCTGTAAAGGTCCCATTTCATTTAATTGTTATCCGAACATAACAATTTCTTTAAAAGACAAAAATATTTTGAAAAGCATGATTTTGCAAATTAAGACTCATAATTACCATATGATTGAGGGATCTGTCCGTGTCGTCTTAATTTTCAAAATCTCATACAAAGCCATGATTTCTGCGTTTAGTACGCAACATAAATTCCAGTCAAAAAGAGAAGAGACTCTTCTCTTACAGACTGATCTGTCTAAAGCCAACACTGTAATTCCAAAACCCATCCAATGGAAAGATGTCAGTCTTCCGGATGAATGGATTCTTGAAGGAGCTGCTGCTACAGTAATTCCAAAACAACTTGAGCCCAATACAGAGTTGTAAAATGTGACTCAGTATTTCGATGGTAAAGTCAAACTGTCTTTTAGGAGAACTACATCTTTCAGATTCTCCGATAAAGACTCTTGTACTAGCATTCCTTTATTAGAAAGAAAATTTTCAGAAATTCCTTCTATTATAAATCTCCCTTTCCAACCAGTAAAAAGTCAACCTAGGTTTTCCACCTCAGATATACCCAGTTCTTCTATACATTCTATTAACTACACCACTAGTGTTCCTCACCCAATTTACACTAGTCGTCAACATGAACAAAGACAGGAAGAGAAGGAACTTTCTCCTCTGACTTCTCCTACATTTTCTGCTGTCACAGAAAATGTACTTAATGTCCTTGAAAAAGATTTTGAGCATGATAAGACTTTATTGCATAACGATTTTTATTCTGATAGTAATAAAGAAAAAAGGCTTTGGTTTTTTAAACATTTTTTAGACCAAAGAAAAGAAATCCAAGAATTATACTATAGATTTGTTAATCTTCATAATGTTCATATTCTGTTTTTTGATTGGTTTGATATTTATGCCTCAGAAAATAACATTTCCTATCCTTTTAAAGAATCAAACCCAATCACAATTCGTAAAAAGATCACTTAATGGAATCTGTCAGATTCTGATAGAACCATTGAATCTGAGCATCCTCCTCTCAGGAGTGTCACCATTGATTATGGTGAACCACCTGTTCAAATCAAAGCCTCACCCTATAAAATTT
Source organism: Citrus medica (assembly GCA_002013955.2). NCBI lineage: Eukaryota > Viridiplantae > Streptophyta > Magnoliopsida > Sapindales > Rutaceae > Citrus > Citrus medica. The sequence goes on along the minus strand of MKYO02026059.1, from coordinate 433,581 downwards.
GAAAACCTAATGATATAGAAAAGAATTTAGATAGCATTATTCAACAGAATAATTTCTGTAATGCTAATATAAATACAATAGGAAAACAGTTGACCCAAATAGAAAGTCAATTCTAAAAGTCAACCATTGTTACTCCTTCTACTTCGTCAAAATCTGATTCCTTGAAAAAGCTTAAAGAACCTATTTTCAAACCTTATCAGGTTTCGAAACATAGTCAAAAGCTTGTTCAAGAATCTAAATCGGATTTTGCTAAAGCCATTAGAAAACAACTTGACCGAATAGAAGCATCTTCTTTTGCTTCTACTTCTAAAGTTCAAATTGCTCCTGATAGTGCACAATCTAGTAAGATTGGTGTACTAGAACAGGATCAATCTTCTATAGCCTCTTCTGACATAGAAGCCTTCAAAGATGAGTCTACCCCTAAAGCAAATAAAATCCATTGGGAACTTGCTCTCCCAACTGTAAAAACTCCTCCAGACCTTGCCATCGATAATAGACCAAGTGCATTAAAATAGTCTCGTTTTAATGCATCCTCTGTCTATGAGTGGAATATTGATGGTATGTCTGAATATAACATCCTAGGATTATTGCAACAAATGATCATGGCAACTAATGCCTATAAAACTCAATCGGGAACTTCTGACAAAGCCATTGCAGAAACTCTCATTGCTGGTTTTACCGGTCAACTTAAAGGTTGGTGGGCTCATCTTCTTACCAAACAGCAACAATTAGACATTCTAAATTCTATTCAGATTGAAGAGGATGGAACACCCATCCTTGATGAAATCAATAACCCAATTCAAGATACCGTTGCTACCCTGATCCTTACCATATCCCTTCATTTCATAGGGGATCCTTCTCACCTAAGGGATAAAAACCCTGAGTTACTCCATAATTTGAGATGTAGAAAACTTAGTGATTTTCAAAGCTATAAAACTACCTTCTTTACCAGACTCTTCCTAAGGGATGATGCAAATCATACCACTTGGAAAGAAAAATTCATTGCCGGTTTACCAACCCTCTTAGGAGAAAAAGTTAGAAATTCCATTAAAATTCTTTATGACAATCGCATTCCTTATGACGAACTTACCTATGGTGAGTTAGTCAGTTTGTCAATAAAGAAGGATTAAAGATCTGTCAAGATTTAAAATTACAAAAACGTCTAAAATGGGAGCTTAGAAAGTCTAAGCAAGAATTAGGCAGTTTTTGTAAGCAATTCAATTATGACCCTTTTAAAACCTCCACTTCCAAAGACTGTAATGGTAAGTGTTCTTCGAAACCTTACAAAAAACATTACAAGTCTAAAACTCAAAGAAAACCCTTTCCAGATTTTAGAGACCCTTCTTATCAGAAGTCTACGAGACCTTATAAGAAGCCTCACTTCTCTAAAAGAAAGCCTTTTAAAACCCAACAAAAGACCATTTTTAACTATAAAGAAGCCACATGTTACAAATGTGGAAAGAAAGGCCATACTGCGAAATTCTGTAGAATGAACAAAAAGCTCCATGAACTTGGCCTTGATGACGAAACACTCTCTAAAGTTGCCTCCTTACTCATTGAGTCTTCTGACTCTGATTCAAATTCTTCCTTATCGGGAGATAGTGATCCTTTACAAATTGATGAATTGAATGATTCAGAAACATCTGTATCAAGTGATTCTGATTCAGAAATCTCTTTAAAGGATATTAATGTTTTGACTAAAGAACAAGAAACTTTTCTTGAACTTGTAAAATATTTTTCAGACTCTATTCTTCAAAAAGAATACATTGACAAACTTTTAAAGACTCTGGAATTAAAAGACAAACTAGAAACCTCTAAAGCTCCAATTATCAAAAAGAACACTTATGACCTCACAGAAATTTTGCATAAAAAGAAAATAAAGAATGTAACTCCAAATATTCAAGATCTCCAAAAAGAGATTAAAGAAATTAAACTTGAAATTAAAGAATTAAAAGAAAAACAAAAGACTGATACATATACTATCCAATTGCTGTTGCAAAAACAGCTAGTAGATAATTCTGATAAAGAAATATAATCTGATAATGAAAATGATAAACAAAACATTGACAACATCGAATCATTACCCAATGATTTCCTTTTGTTTTAAAGCAAATTACAACAAGAAAATATTTGATTAAAATTACCTTAAATTTGTCAAAAGATTTTGAAATTGACACCATTACTCTCTTTAACACTGGTTGCTGATTTAAATTGTATCAAAGAAGACCTTGTTCCAAAGAAATTCCACGAAAAGACCAATGAAAGACTTTCTGCCGCAAATAATTCAAAATTAAAAATCAAATCCAAAGTTGATGCCTCAATCCATAATAATGGTTTTGAATTTAGGACTTCCTTCCTTCTAACAAATGATATTCATCATGCTGTTATTCTAGGAACTCCTTTCATCAACCTCATTACTCCTTATACTGTCAATTATGATAATATATCTTTTAAAGCAAAAAAGAAAAAAAATTAATTTTTCCTTTTATTGAAAAACCTAAAACCAGGAATCTGAATATAGTTAAAGCTTGTTCTGTTTATCAGAACCAAATAAATGTTTTGCTCAAAACAAAACAAACTGATTTAGCTTGTTTACAAAAGAATTTGAGTTTACAAAGAATTAAAAACCAATTGAAGAATGAGTTCATACAAAGAAAAATTTCTGATTTCAAAAATCTTATTGAGAAAGAAATTTGTGCCAATTTACCAAGTGCTTTTTGGAACCGAAAACAACATTTGGTTGATCTGCCTTATGAAAATTCTTTTGATGAAAGACAAATTCCTACAAAAGCCCATCCTATTCAAATGAATATGGAACTTGAAAAACATTGTAAAACAGAAATCAAAGATTTAGAATCTAAAGGACTCATTGTCAAATCTAGGTCCCCATAGTCTTGCGCCGCATTCTATGTCAATAAAAATTCCGAGATAGAAAAAGGAACACCTAGATTGGTAATAAACTATAAACCTCTGAATAAAGCACTCAAATGGATTAGGTATCCTATACCTAATAAAAAATATTTGCTTCAAAAACTACATTCTGCATTCATATTTTCCAAATTTGATATGAAATCTGGTTTTTTGCAAATTCAAATTCATCCTAAAGACTGTTACAAAACTACTTTCACTGTTCCATTTGGGCAATATGAATGGACAGTAATGCCTTTTGGTTTGAAAAATGCACCCTCAGAATTTCAAAGAATTATGAATGACATTTATAATCCTTTTTCTGAATTTTGCATTGTGTATATTGATGATGTCTTGATTTTTTCTCAGACAATTAATCAACATTCCAAACACTTAAAGACTTTTTACTTGGCAACTAGAAAAGCTGGCCTAGCCATTTCTAGTTCTAAAGTTTCTCTATTCCAAAGTAAAGTCAGGTTTCTTGGGCATTACATCTCAAAGGGAACTATTACTCCAATCGAAAGATCTCTTGCCTTTACTGACAAGTTTCCTGATAAAAACCAATTACAAAGATTTTTAGGTAGTCTAAATTATGTTCTTGATTTCTGTCCTAACATCAACAGAATTGCCAAGCCACTGCATAATAGGTTAAAGAAAAACCATGTTGCATGGTCGGAAGAACATACTAAAATTGTTAAACAAATAAAGATCATGGTAAAAAACATTCCATGTTTATTTCTTGCAAATCCTGCATTACCTAAAATTGTTGAAACTGATGCATCAGACTTAGGTTATAGTGGGATATTAAAGCAAGTAGATAATGGTAAAGAGCAAATAGTACAATATGTTTCTGCACATTGGAATGAATGCCAGAAAAACTATTCTACTATTAAAAAAGAAATTCTTTCTATTGTTTTATGTATTTCTAAATTCCAAAGTGATCTGTTAAATAAAAAAATTTTACTTAGAATTGATTGCAAAGCTGCAAAACATGTTTTAGAAAAAGATGTTCAAAACATTGCATCAAAACAGATTTTTACACGATGGCATGCTATTTTAAGTGTTTTTGATTTTGAAATTGAATTTATTAAAAGCGATACAAATTCACTCCCTGATTTTCTAACCAGGGAATTTCTCCAAAATAGATAATGCCGCCCAAAAGAAGAGACAAAGGCAAAGGGATCCTCACGGACCATGTGTCTTAGACACCTTCCAAAGCCTCCCAATCTTCTCGACCTAAAGAAAAATTATTTTCTTCTGCTATGCCAATCAAGTCTTGGATTGACACAATAGAAGATGAAGAAGCCAAATCTAAGGCGCTTGCCTCCTAAGAGTAAGTAAATGAATAGATGAAATCTATTTCTAAATCCTCTGAGCTTATGCTTGCCTTACAAAGCTTTTCTCAAAGTCAGATTTCTCCTAAAGAAGAAAAATCCATTTCTAAAGAAATTTCTAAAACTTCTTCAAAAAATGTGATTCTTTCTGGTGAAAGTTCATCTTCTCAAATTGTTCTTTCACAAACAAAGCTTCCAAAGAAAACTTCGGATTGGTTTAATAAAACTCATTTTCAAAATATTTTATCTATGGAAGATGGATTTTATCACACTGATCCATTTCAAGCAATTTTAAAGTTTTTCCCCAAAGGATGGTTTTTCAAACCATGTGATTTATCAAAACCCCAGTCTTATTATCAAAGCATTTTGGAAATCACTAAATCAGTGAAATTCAAACATTTCTTTCTTAGTGACGCTCATTCTGAGCCAGCCTATTCCACGACTACCATTCTTAAAGTCTTAAGCCCAAAGCAGTGAGGTGATGACCTTCACAAACTAAAGGCTTTTCCCGCCAATTTCCAACAAAAATTAAAGCACTGTTTATTTTTCTCCTACTGGGACTATCAACAGGCCTGGTATAACACCTTTTTTTATCCAAAACCCTAAAAAATCCCATTCTTTGTTATTTTTCTTCAATTCTAAAATAACCGTTCAAAGCCTTCTAAAGTGGTTCCAACACTGGTGGAGCTACTTTGGGCCAAGCCCAGATATCTTAACCCCAAATGTCATTCACTGTTTAAATTTTTTCAAAGCCAATTATACTCCTACAGAATCCGAGAAACGGTTTCCTCCTTTTCTTTGTTTTTGTACCAATTTCTTTCTTCCATGGGTCTGGATGTGGAATTTTCGTTTTCACACCCAAAAAGCCCAACTTATTTTATAAAAAACATTCAAAGTCAAATAGTGGTCAAAGTTTGACGAACAGTCAAAATTGACTTAAGCCATAGTTCAAAAATGGCTCTCCTCAAAAGGCCTCCTAACCCCGAGTCTTAAAGAGGTTAAAGCCCAAGGAACTTTCCTATCTCAAAAATCCAAAGTCCAATCTCTTTTGGCAAGTGCCAAAACAGAAGAAGAATATTTTAAAGTAATGCAACAGCTCCTCGCATCTAGATCCAAGCCTTCTGTTGCCAACTCATCCGAGCATGACAGTGAATAGCCCTTTATATCCTTTGGAGACGACAACGAAGATGATTGCTTCGGAATCTTTCCTTCAATAAAGCATTAAAGTTTAAATGTAAAAAAAAGTATATTTGCAATTTCCATTTTTATAAATTCGTTATTTGTTATAATCTGTATATATTTTCCGTTTGTAATTTCCATTCTCAATTTCTGTAAATTTGTGAATCTGTTGTAATTTGTATTTCTCTGCTTGTAAAGACGTCTCTACGATTGGTCAAACGCAAGTCTGGATAAGAATAACTTTTGAAAACATCTTTCGAGACACAAGTGTGGCCGCACATGTGCCATGTTTTCAAAAAGTTATTCCCGTTATCCTCTAAAGCATCTCTTCACATGAAGACTTTGTCAAAAGCTTGAGGTCCCACCCACGTGAAGCTTTTTCAAAACCAATTATACTGTCACCACTATCTCTGCATGTGAAGACCAGCCGGAGCATTCTCTTTTGATAAGTGATTTTGTATTTAAGAGGGGAGGAAGACTAAGACTCATCACTCTTATCACTCTCTCATCTCTCTTCTTCTTTCAATTTCGAGAACTCTCTCTCTCTCAAAAGGAAAAGATGAACTGAAGACATCGAGGAAATTTTCCTGTCTTCTGATTTTCCTTTCTTCTTCATTTAAACATTTTTCCTCTTTGTAAAGCCTCCAGATCGAAAAGAAAGCTCATGTAAGAATTCAATTTGTAATTTAATTTTAAAGATTGTAATTTAAAGTTTCCATTTTTAAATTTTTGTATTTTCAAAGCATGCTATGCAGGCTGATCTTCTATATCAGAATCCTGCCATAAAACCTGTTACGTTTCCTCTAAGGCAAAGAGACTGGATCTCTGTCCTTAGTTGTATCTTCTCTTCTCCCTCCATCCAATCAGAATATTAGTTTTGGGATCCAGATCCAATATTATCTATGAGCCTTTGTATTGTTTAGGTTAATAAAGATTAGATTTTAAAAATTAAAGGTATATCGGCTGGAAACCAAATTGTGTGGGATACGGGATTGATCTGTTCTAAGTCAGATCTGATCCCTGAGACTGTCCCTAAGGCAGATTAAGTTCTGCATCAATCTGATAACAACGCCACATACCAGTTAAAAATTTGTTTATTAATAAAGTCTTTAATATACATAATCTTTTGAACACACACACTCTCCACGATCCTTGGTTGTACTAGTATCAGAGCTAGGGGAGGGTAGTGTAATATAGATCAGAGATACCGTGTGTAAAAACTTTTATTTTGGTTGAATACTGTTTGTGTGGTGAGTGTTACTTCTGGTGCTTTGGTAGCTTTTGGTCGTAAGTCCCGATTTGGTTGAAGGGCAGTAAAACCAATTCTTAGCCTTGGATTGTAGCCATACCAACAAGACTAAAACTAGAATATAGGTTCCTAAACATGGATTCTCTGCTCTGTAAAGTATCTTCCTTTTCAAGCTCTTCTTCCGGGAAGACTAATGATTCAAAGAATGTTGTAAATTCAGAAGAATTTGTAATTGAAGATTTTAATAAAGCAATTGATAATTGGGAATTACCAAAGATTTCTAAAGAAATGATTTACAAAACAAAGAAGCTTGATTTTTTAAAGAATGATTATGTCATAAAAACTGAAGAACGTGACATAACCCTTTCAAAACCATTTGAAACTATTCACCTATTTTCAGAAAACTCTTTAAAGAAATTAAAAGATAAGAATTTTAATTATATACACATCGGCTTAATACAAGTCGGAATAAAACCCCTAACAAAATAAGGTCTTGATACCTCAATTCTGGTGTATATATATATATATATATATATATATTCCTTCTCTAATAAGGGCATTGTCATTTTGTTAAAGTGAGGATACACACTAATATATAAAAAAATGCAGATTTTAATACATTAAAAACTTTTTTTTGTGGCATCTTCTCTTTGTTAAAATAAAGATTTCCTCACTAGGGTATTATTATTAGTAGTATAATATATGTTTAGCTATATTGACATATGCATGTCATGTGTGTGTGTGTGGTTATTTTTTATTGTCCCCACATGTTTTAATAAATTTTGGCGAGCACCTTAATGCTTCAATAACTATCACTGCACACCCTAGTTAAAAAATTTTGCTGTTAACTTTGTCGGAATAAGGGTAAAAAGGAAAATGATGTTTGTTTACATGATCCCTACTAAAACCCAAAACCCACGCAAAGTTTTGATTTTATAATCAAACATTATCTTTCTGAACTCATCCAATCAAAATGCAAGCGAGCATCCTCAGCCTACCAATCTTCCAAAACTCATATTCCATAACTAGCCAAATTTATTTTAGTTTCAATTTCATCCACCATCACCATCGTCCGTTCGTGACTATATGCAATATTAGAGTTAGGTGTTTGGATGGTAAAAAATGAAGACAAAAGAGTAAGAAGGATTTGGAATAATCTAGAAATCTTATTGAATGAATCTAGCTTACAAATTGAGCTAATACATATTTACATATAATGACTTACTAGTTGTAACTAACTCCAGTATAATAACATAATCTAAAGAGCTAAAACCTTTAACGAATTACAAAATGCCATCTAGCATTCAGTTACACCAGGTGCTATAAACTAGCTTCTCACACTCTCACATCTCATGCACACATCATCATCATTTGATTAGCATGCAGAAGCATAAATTAAGCTAGCAAACCAGTTTAACATAATATCTCAACATCCCCCCACAAGCTTAATCTAAGGAAGGAAGGTTGAGCTTGGTACATAAGTGATGAAAAGGATGACAAGCTAAGGCTTTACTGGGAAGATCAGCTATATTTCTTGTTGTAAATTGTGAGGCTTTTCAAAATACTGAAATTGATAATGCATATATAGCCTCACACATAAGCTCACGTGCTTGGCCCAATTCTTAGCTACTTGATGAAAACTAATATATTCATTATCTTGGATTGAAAAAATCAGTTTTTAAACTAATTTTAAATGGTCAAGTTGAGCATATCCACATTCAGAGGATGTGGCTTGTTTTCAGCACGTCTAATATATTCATTATCTTGGATTGAAAAAATCAGTTTTTAAACTAATTTAAAATGGTCAAGTTGAGCATATCCACATTCAGAGGATGTGGCTTGTTTTCAGCACTGCAGTTGCTTGATATCAGACCTTAAAATTAGTTTCATGCACTGATTCTTAGCAGAAAATCAAGGAGATGACCATTATAATTCAAGGCTATAAAAAGCCAGCTACAGTGACTGATTGGGTAGATAGAAAAAAAAATGTATCCTCTTCTTCATCTACATCAAAGCTATTACATTTTATCATAAAAACAAATTAATGTTAGTTGTTTGAATCAACTATAGTTTGGAGTGTGCCATTACATTTTGGAACGCCATTGGATCTTGGAAGATCAGACTGTCACTGATTTCTTTACGCACTCGGAAATTATCCGAGAATGGGCATAATTTGTTCTCTAAGGACAGTGCTTCATTGGCACGCCTTGTCTTCCCAATTTCATCATTTTTCTGTATTTTGTATCTATTAATTATTGTTTTATAGCTCCTAGATTTATTAGTTAGATTATTTGAAGAGTTATTGAACCGAGAACAAGTGAAGCTGTTGGATAAAAGAATGAACTTGGTTTTTTGCAGATTATTGTCAAACTTGGTGGCATGAATTTTTTAGTTCATTTTGGCTTTTAATTTATTAGTGGTGGGCCTTCCTTACAAAGTCACTTTCACTAATCTTCTTTGAATTTTTGTTGCTGTAGAAAGTATTTCTAGTGGCTAAATTATTTAACTTCTGGGCTTTTGACTTGCTGAAATTTTACAAATATCATAATTCATTATTTTCCACATTTCTGAGCTTGGAACATAGCTATCTAGAAGACTTTGATTGGTAGCTTTTTCTCTCAAAAAATGAACATCAAGCTCAGTATGCTTGATGAGAGACTCAAACTTGGAATTATTGGATAAGGCAGCTACATTTTTATTATCACACCAGAGAATACAGGATGAAATAAAGGAAACACCAAGTTCTGTCAATAACGATTAGGTCTACAAAACTTTAGATGCAATTATTGAAATATTATCTAAACAACCTAAGAGGGGGGTGAATTAGGTTATTAAAACCTTATGCAAAATGAACCACACAACAATTTAATCTATTGCCTTAATGAAATCAAAACAATAATTTTAATAAAACACAATTATAAAAGAGTAAGGAAAGAGAAAACAAACACAATGATTTTTACGTGGTTCGGCAATCCCCGCCTACATCCACGCCTCCAAGCTCATCGGGCTTGAGGATTTCACTAAGCAAGACTCCAAGGCTTCAAATGCATACAATTGACTTCCAAAGTGTCAATGGGCATTCACAACAAGAGATTATTCCCAATCTTTTAACCCAAGTGTTGAAATACTAACTAAGCAATCCAAGAGGGGGGTGAATTGGGATTTTAAAAATTAAGCTAAGCAAACCACACACAAATCCAATCTAATGCCTTAATAAATTCGAAAACAATAAATTCAATGAAAGCACAATAATAAATGAGTAAGGGAAGAGAAAGCAAACTCAAGGAGTTTTACGTGGTTCGGCAATCCTCGCCTACGTCCACGCCTCCAAGCACACCGGGCTTGAGAATTTCACTATTCGAGCATTTCCAAGGCTTCAAACATTTACAATTGACTTCAAGATGTCAATGAACCTTTACAACAAGAGATTATCTCTCCAATCTCTTCACCCCAAGTGTTTCTCACACTTGTACACTCACAATTTGATGAGAAATGAAAAATACAACAATGAATCTCTCTTTAAGAGTGGATATACAAATTGAAGAATAAAGATGATTTAATAAATGATGATTTATGAAATTGAAGCTCAATATATATTGTGTGCACTTGTTCTTGCTTGCTTAGATTATCAAAAACTAGTTGTTATGCACATTTTGGTCATAACCGGATTGCCAGTTATGGACATTCGGTTAGCCGCTTAATGTTACCGTTACAGTCACAATTTTAAATTTCTAAACATCTGGTATGCCGCTTTGTCAAATCCGGATTGCCGCTTATGCTCAGAAGCTTACTGCCCAACAACCGGATTGCCGTTTAACCATATCCGATAAGCCGCTTTCAATTCGGATACATTCTGCCCAACATCCGGCTTGCCAGTTTTTCACATCCGGTAAGCCGATTGCTACAGTAACCTGTATAGTGCATTATTTTTTGAAATTATAGTTTGACCCCAAAGCTTTGTAAAACTATATTACGGCCCAAAAAGTTATGAAACTTTACAAATAAGTCCAATTTCAGAATTTCTAAGTAATGATTTGTTAATCCCAAAAATTTCTGAAATTATGATATAGCCAAAAATGCTATGACACTTTTCAAATAAGTCCTTCACCAAAATTTCAAGCAATACTTGTTTATTTCAAAGTTTTCAAAATTCTTTCAATTAAACCATAAACTTTGAAAAACAATCAATTTCATAAAATCGTTTTTCCATTAAATATGAAACATTTATAATGTGAAAATAATGATTTATTTAAAAAGAATATTAAATAATTTGAGCTTAAAAGATTAATTATTTTTAATCTTATTTTTTATCATCAAAATCAATATTATGGAAACATATATGTTAACAAGTGTATCCCAACACTTACAATCTCTTAACTTGATTTTACAAAAAGGATTATAAATAAATTTCTCTCACACAATGTGTTTGATCACAAATGAAAGCTCAATGTGTGAATGAATGAGAGAATACAAGGTTTTAAAACTCAATGAAAGTTGTATGCTCAATATTTTGCTCAATGATAATCGTTGGAATTGTTGAAGTTTGAATTTGAATGAGTTTATTTATAGTTGGAGCTGAAAACTAGCCGTTATTGACTTTCTGATCACTGTCGGATCGCCGTTAACTAGATGTTGGATCACCATTTTGACTGGTCAATATAATTATTGGGTTGAATTTTCAAATTGTCAGATCGTTGTTTTCAAGATGCCGGATCGTCGTTAGTGTCCAGAGGCTACTCTTCAATTCTGTTCGATATCGGCTAGCCGTTATCAAGATGTCGGTTAGTCGTTGCTACAGTTACTGCTACAGTGAACTATTTCATAAAATTATAGTTTGGTCCCAAAACTTTATCAAATTACACTATGACTCAAAATTTTATAAAACTTGTCAAATAAGTCCATTTCAAGAATTTTAAAACTTTTTCAATTTGACCAAAAACTTGAAAAACAACCAATTTCATAAAATCATTTTTCCATTAAATATAAAACCTTAATAATGTGAAAATAATGATTTATTTAAAATGTATAAAAAATAATTTGAGCTTTTAAAAACTTAATCATTCTTAATCTTGTTTGTTATCATCAAAATCAACATTATGGATACATATGCTAACAATTATTGCTATAGCCTTGTATTCTGACTCAGTACTATACCTTAAGACTACTGCTTGCTTCTTAAAGCACCATGAGACTAGTTGGGACAAAAGAAAACACAATACCCAGCTATGGATCTTTTGTCATCCTTATGTAAACCTTACAATCATCATAAACTTGCATTTAGAAGTGGGAAGTATATCTTTCTTAGTTATGGCTCACTACACAAGGGTTACCAATATCTTCATTAATTAGAGAGAGTTTATATAAGTAATCATATCATTTTTTTACGAAACCTCCTTTCCTTTTAAGTCTAGCATTGATTTTCTTTTTTTTTAGCTCTAAATCCTTGCTCCTCCTCATGTTCATATTTTGTCACTCCTCATGTCACTTCCTCTCTGCATAGCCTATAGTACAACTTCATGGTTCTCCCTCTCAATCTTCAATAGCATTTGGTTCACCTCTGTTCACCTCATTGACCTCCCAATGAACCAAACATACATATCCAATCACTTGAACAAACATCTCCTGTTTATCATTTATTTCCATCTTTTCTACTTTCAAGTCATCCTATGATGACTGGATCAAAAGTAGGTACTTTTAAACCTAAGACAGTCTACATAACAACATGTTTATACTAACAAACATCTACACCCCCACACCTCTTGTAGTACAACCACAAAACAAGGCCAATAAGTTGATTTCAATATAATTTTACTTGATTAAAATTGAAATTGGAATTGATGGTGAAATAAAAATTAATTTTAAAATTGATTAGTTAATTTGTTAATTTTTAGGAGTTCCAGCATGATGGAAAAAATGATTTTAGTGAATACAATTAGCTATTTCGTTTGGAAAATTAGAAGATTGATTTAGTGGTTAAGCCTTGGAAGATAACACTTGGTGTGCTATTTCGTTTGCACTTGTGTTGGTTTAAACAATGTCGTTTCGATTTAAAGATTGCAACAATGTCATAGGCTTCAAGGTCAAGGTCGGATTGACCTTGGCAGTGTATCATTGGTCAAGTTTGACACAATTTACCAAGGAATTCTTTTTACAAAATTACTCAAACAACTGAAATTTCCATCCCTTGAAGAAGGGTAACAACTGCAACAGACACTTAGCCAAATCCAATTAAAGAATCCCATGAATTTTTTCCCTCACTTCGAGTAAAGAAGAAAAACTTGTAAAAGATACATTCTTCTCATCCACATCTTCATATTTCAACAACATTTAAAATAAAGGGCAAACAAGTCCTTTTACTCAAATGATTGACAATCCCATCAAAGTTAACATCAAAATTTACTAATTAGGGTGTGCCGTGAGAGTTGTTGGAAGATTAGGTGCGCACCAAAATTTGTTGAAAGATGTGGTGCTAGGCGAAAAATAACCCAGTGCAACACATACATATATTGGCGATGAACGTAGACGAGGAGTGTCAGAAGGAGAGCGACGTCGGGTTTCCATTGGAATTGACATTATACACAAACTAGTATATAATTTAAAGTTAGTAAGCATAATACAACGCAAAGTAGTAGTATTTGACGTAAAATTACAAACATAACAATGCAACAATCTTCGGCATTAACAAAGCAAATTAACGACAAGTCCAAAGTATACACCTTACACCAATACATAACTTTCCTTTAGTCTTGCCGTCACCGTTTCTTTAACTTTAATTTTCCTCTTATATTTCTCCCAAAAAAAGAAGAGAGAAAAGAACAGAACATCTTCCTCTTATAATCCTAGGTGGTCGCCGATCATAGTAATCACGATCACAATGGCAAATTTGGGCCGGATGGACACTAGCAAAACTCTTGAGAGTCTACTTGACATGGACAAGTCACTAGCTGCAAAAAATAATAATAATAAAGATGCGGTGGTAGCAGCAGCAGGGCTGAAAATGATTCCAGGCCACGGACTTGAGTTCAAAAACCTGTCATACAGTATCATGAAAAAGCAGAAGAAAGACGGCGTCTGGATCACCAAAGAAGCTTATCTTCTCCATGATATTTCTGGGCAGGCTATTAGGGGTGAAATCATGGCTATCATGGGGCCTAGTGGTGCTGGTAAATCCACCTTTCTTGATGCATTAGCTGGTCGAATTGCGCAAGGAAGTCTTGAAGGCTCTGTTAGAATTGATGGAAAGCCAGTAAGATCATCCACATGTTCACATCATTGTCATTTTGTCTCAAACTTTAACAAAAACTAGATTACCACTCTTATCCATTTAAATGTATATTTGAATCTACGTACTTTTAATTTGTGTTCAATAATGTGCGCACAGGTGACCACAAGTTACATGAAGATGGTGTCTTCATATGTGATGCAAGACGACCAGCTATTTCCTATGCTCACAGTTTTTGAAACCTTCATGTTTGCAGCTGAGGTTAGGCTTCCTCCTTCCATTTCCAGGGATGAGAAGAAAAAAAGGGTCTATGAGCTGCTTGATCAACTGGGTTTACAGGTAATTAATCAACCATATTCATAGCTATAGTGATTTATGCATGCTGTACCTTTGTGCTTGTGTGTGTATAAATATATGTTTCTACCGTAGAGTGCAACACATACATTCATCGGCAATGAAGGTAGAAGAGGAGTGTCTGGAGGAGAGCGACGTCGGGTTTCCATTGGAATTGACATTATACATAAACCGTCGCTGTTGTTCCTTGATGAACCCACTTCAGGTCTTGATTCGACAAGCGCTTACAGTGTAGTAGAAAAGGTCAAGGACATTGCTCGAACTGGTAGCATCGTTCTCATGACTATCCACCAGCCTTCTTACAGAATTCAAATGCTCCTGGATCGCATCATAGTTCTAGCAAGGTAATTAATTAATTATTGGATTTCTGGACGAAAAAAATTAAAAATTAAAAATTGATGCATGTAGTATGTATGATTCTATATATAATATTGTCAAGTAGTGTCAATTAATTAATACGGTGATGATATTATTTTTTTGGTGTCAAAACGGGTTAACAGAGGTAGACTGGTGTATATGGGAAGCCCAGTTGCTCTTCCTGCACACCTCGCTGGTTTTGGAAGGTCAGTTCCTGATGGTGAGAACAGCCTGGAGTATCTACTCGATGTTATCAAAGAATACGATGAGTCAACTGTTGGACTCGGACCACTTGTGTTGTATCAGCGTGATGGAATCAAACCTGATCAAGCAGCAAGGACCCCTTTCCCCAAAATACCAAGGACCCCTGCATCCAGATCCAAGCATGCCATCAGCCTGCGGAGCCAAGCATTCTCATTCTCTACAGGAAACATGACTCCTGGAGCAAACTCTACTCAATTTGATTACTATGATGACGATGACGATGACGATGAGGAGTTTGACAAATCCCTGGAACGAAAGACGGCTGCAACGCCAATCATCAATATGCAGAGCGGTGCCTATAACAATCGGTTGGCTTCTCAATTTTACAAAGATTTCTCAGTCTGGCTCTATCATGGTGTTGTGGGAACTCCTCGTCGCCGACCGTCATGGACTCCTGCGAGAACTCCAGGACGAACACCAGCAAAAACACCAATATCTGGAGCTAGAAGTTTCGTCTCGGGTGAATACTATTCAACTCCTCAACAAAATCCTTCCCGCCTAAAGACTCCAGTTGTTTTTAGCACATCGACAGATCCATATGCTCCTTCTTATGAACAAGAGTTAGAAGATATGGAAGAAAAAGTCCTAGATGAACCAGACCACGGTCCCAAATTTGCAAACCCATGGCTCCGGGAGGTTGCTGTTCTCTCATGGCGTACAGCACTGAATGTTATTCGTACTCCTGAGCTATTTCTCTCGCGTGAAATTGTTTTCGCAGTGATGGCACTCATTCTATCCTCACTATTCAAGAACTTGAGCCACCATGACTTCAAAACCATTAACCGGCTTCTCAATTTCTACATCTTTGCAGTGTGCCTTGTTTTCTTCTCTTCCAACGATGCTGTCCCAACCTTCATCCAAGAAAGATTCATCTTTATTAGAGAAACATCCCACAATGCTTATCGTGCTTCATCTTATGTCGTCTCCTCCCTGTTAGTTTATCTGCCATTCTTTGGCATCCAAGGGTTAACATTTGCTGCGATAACCAAACTTCTGCTTGAACTTCATAGCAGTCTTTTGAACTTCTGGATGATACTTTTTGCATCACTCATAACTACAAATGCTTATGTGATGCTTGTTAGTGCACTTGTGCCCAGTTACATCGCGGGGTATGCTGTTGTGATTGCCACAACTGCTCTTTTCTTCCTCACTTGCGGATTTTTCTTGAAGCGAGGTCACATACCTCCTTACTGGAGATGGCTACATTACATTTCTGCAATCAAATATCCGTTTGAGGCATTGCTTACCAACGAGTTCAAAGGCAAAGAATGCTATAATGGAGCTCCAGGGGATCTTTCACCGGGACCTTTGGGAGAAGTTAAGTTGAGCAAATTGCATAACACAACTGCAGCACTCCTAAGACCAGATTGCACTTTGATTGGAGAAGATATCGTATATTCGATGGATATTCAGATCGAGAACATTTGGTTTGACATCCTTATCTTGCTAGCTTGGGGGGTTCTCTACAGGCTCTTCTTCTACCTTGTTTTGAGATTCTATTCCAAGAACGTCAGAAAATGACCGTCATCATTGCTCCATTATCACATCAATCTCAACTCCTTTGCTCCATTTCGTGTTCCTGTTTCAGATTTTAGCCAATACATAATATTGCCATGAGATATTTTTTTATTTTTCATTTCTCCTTTTGCTTTGTTTGACTATCTGCAAATAAAGAATATTATTATGAGCTGTAACGGAATCTAGGAAGCTGGATAGCAATGCTGTTTGGTATACATGGATTATTATTTTGTCTTGAGTCTCATAATTTTCAGACACACACACACACACACACAAGAGAATCATTGGATTTCACCCTATTCTTCTGTAACGAGGCTCCAACCCAAAAACATTTCTTTTAGGAAGGGCTATTTTTTTATCACTCGAACAAGGCCTTCGCCTCAATAAGATGAAATAGACGTTTACAAGGACTGGGACCGAAGCATATACTTTTTCTGTTACTGGCACTTTAGAAAGATGGGAACAGAACCAAAGTGCGTCCTGCTTAGGAATAATTAAAGTATTTCGGCGTTGTTGCGGGAGTCTGTAACATTTGCTCAAACTCAACTACAATGTAATAAGTTGGACGCTAGATAAAACGTTTTGAAAACAGACTTACCTACATCATGTACTTTGGTCCAATCCTATGTCTGTGTAAGAAGCAGGTGGGATATAACAAAGCACGCCCTACGTGTGCAAACTGGACCAGGTTAAGGTACATAATAGTGCTACACAGCTGCTTCATCTTAAGAGACCTAGTTGTAATACCATGATGTCTGAGAAGATAGAAGACATACTAAAGCATAACGACCAGAATTCTTTAACTCAGTAAACATAGCAAAGAATTGAAGATAAATTTTGGAGCAAGTTATTTTTATTCAAATACTGAAATTTTATCAGACATTATTTGCTTGGCAAACAAATGGGTAGGAAAGGCTTGCAAGCAGAGATTACTCTAAAGTTCTCATTATTCAGGAGTGGTTTTACTGGCCAGCATGTTGTGCAATCTTCCTTTCAAGTGCACTTTTATCAGCCCCGACAACCTTGTCAACTTCCTTACCATTCTTTATGAAGAAAAAGGTGGGAACAGAACCAATATTCCAGCGTGTAGCTACATCTCTTGCCTCATCTATGTCGACTTTCAAGAAAACAACCTTCGTGTATTTTGAGGCTAAGTTTGTAAAAAGAGGAGAAATGAAACGGCAGGGCCCGCACCATGTTGCAGTAAAGTACAGAATCACCAGGCGCAATGCTCTAGTAGCAGCATTCAACTTAGTTTCAAATTCACTAGCTGAGTGAATACCCATTACTTGCCCTGTGGATCACCAAAAATGTAACAAGATACACAACAGGGAAATCATCATAGGAACACCATGAATATACCTATCTACTTTAGACATCAATAGCTCTAAAATGGAGAGATTAAGAGATTATTAAACAAATAAAAGCCTGAGAAGATTAATAGTAAAAATCCAAACATTAGAAGGCCTGAAATCCTCAGTCTGTTCCAACATAACAAAGGTCAGAAACATTGACAGCTCTTCTTCTAAGGAGAACTTGTGAAAAATTTGAACTGCCCCAGAAAAAAATAACCACAAGAACAAATGATTATGGACAAGAGAAAGACAAAAAAAATGATTGTTGAAAACAAAAGTAACAGTAGTAGAGAAATTTCTAACAAGTAAAATTTGTAGGAAGATTTAATATCTGACAAGTAAGACAATTGTGAGAAGCTCAAAGGTTATTGATCATAAATTAACACCAATAATTAACAAATATGTTGTTACAAAATCAGAAAAGCAGAATCCAGAATTTTAAACAGCAACCTTTCATTGCTTAGGAGCTACAACTAAAATGAATAAAAATACGAAGAAAGAAAGTAGAAGCAGTGGAAACCAGCAAGACTCAAACAAATTAACAGAAAAAGTTTCTGCAAGGAAAAGAGAAACAACTGAGCAATTGGAGGAATATCATCGCTATCTTTTAGAAATTTTGTGCTGGAATTTGGTGTAATGAGGATTGAAGAGCTATTGTAATCCCTCCTGATTGATCGTTTTATCATTTTTACTCCAGAGATGTTATAAAACATAAAAGAGCATCCAAGGACAGAAGAGGAAGCCCTCTGCCATTTCTAGTGATTTTAGCATCTAGCATATACACTCTCAAGTTTCCAACATAATTAGGCGCCAGCCTAATATAGTAGAAGTAAACTGAGAAAGGGTGATAGAAAACAATGCTGTGTTTAGTCAAAGAATGACCAAAATACTGTAGATGAGCACTAATATAGCCAGTTAAATTTCAAATCCACATAATACCTAGAAACAACAGATGTTCAAAACTTGCACTGATTTTGAAAACTGCAAACTTTTATAACACAAATCTGTCTCAAAGGGCTACTAAGGACCAATATTTATACTATCTATAGCTTATTATAGTAAGATTAGAAACAATTTTAGTAAGACTCGTACCTAAATTAGAAACACAATTCAAATAGGAATTTCTAAATAATAAAAGTGTCAAAAGGAACAAAATTAAAATAAATAGAAATAAAACAAAATATTTCTAAAACTAATTAACTTTACTTCGACTAGAAATTTTTTATCTCCATCACAGCTATAAGTAACTCATATTGCAAAACTACAACTTGTCAACCAATTCCTTTAGAAGGCCCTACTGCTATCTCTGGAAACGCATATATCTCTAAGAAGTGACACATCATGTGAACCTCTATCGTCTTCATTAATTGATTGAAACCTTCATTTACTTCCCTATGTCAAGAAATGTATTAACAATACAATTCCCTTATCATCAGTTGTTAGGCTGTATTACTGCAATCGCTAATGACATATAAAACTCATTTCTAAATGTTTTAAAGACATGAGTTGTGCTTTGTTTTGTATAAAAGTTGGGACATGTACAAACCCAAAAAATTAAAACAAAAAACAAAAGTTCCTTAGTGCACAAATACACCTTTGATACCAAGTTTATTATCAAATATATACTGGCGAAAACCTTTTACATTGCATGAATTTTAACACTTAAACAAACAAAAGAAAACATCATTTAAATTTCCTGTTCAAGTTCAAACAGCAGGTTGGTTGGGCCTAGAGGCAGGGGCAGGAATGGGAGGTGGAAGTGGGTCATTTTGTTTCAACAATAAACAAATATGATATCATTCTTCTAGAAAATATATCAGTAATAGCTTTAAATGTCATCACCCTTGTTTTACACTACTGGCAATCATTAATTAGACTCTTTGGATCTAATCAGTGGCGAAATCAAGACTACAGATGCGTAAAATAATTTTCAAATTCTTATGAAGAGTTAATACTCGGAAAAATAACTATAACAAAAATATTCAATTTTAATCAATAGGTTTAACAAACAATTAAAAATTAAAAAAAAATGAAGTAACCATATTGTTTTATGTAGTTTTTCTTTCAGTAATAAAACCCATCAACTGTGGACAGACATTCAGGTAAATCAAATAAAACAAGTCTTTAACATATGCTTTTATTCTATTCTTGTTAAATCAGATTTAGAAGTGATACACTTCAATAGATTCTAAGAACAAACTCATACTATACAAATCAATAGAAAAACACCAAAAAAGTTTATACCCTAGCATTACTATAACATTTTGAAAGAGTTTGAAGGACCCAAAACAGGTATTCTTCTGTTTTAGTATGGAACAGAATACACAGAAGTTCTAGAGAATTCAACCCGTGGTCCCAATCGAATGCTTAGATTTTTCCTAATCGAACAGAGAAGAAAAGATGAAAATTAGATAGAATTTACAATTAAACAATTATAAAAAATATAAATGCAAGCAGCAGAAAATTTGGATAAGTTTCAATAACGTTTTTTATTCTTTAGATGCAAAATCTAATACACAACTTGATAAAAACGAGGGTTGGACAGAAACCAAACTGGAACCGAAAAATTAGTGGTTCAGCTCACTTTTTTCGGTTTCAGTTTGGTATTTTTTTCTTAGAAAAAAAACCAAATAGTTTGGTTCAGTGTAAAACTGAATATTCGGTTTTCCGTTCTAAATTTTAAATCTGCAAACAGAACCTAGAAACGGAATAAACTGATTTTAAATTAAAGAAATGCCATGTGGCATTATTTGACAGGTGAAACATTATTATTATTATACATATGCATACACCATAACATTAGTGTGTGTGTGTGTGTGTGTGTCCATCTCTCTCTCTCTCTCTCTCTCTCTATATATATATATACATATTGATATACATATTATTAACTCAAACCTAGCCCTGAATCCAAACCCTTCATTTCTCATTTTTTCACCCAAACTGTAAGTCCCAAGTCCAATCCTTACACCCTCACAAAAGAAATCACCAACCGTAGCACCCAAAATCAAAATCCTCACTAATCACCTTCTCTAATACAAACCCTTGTCCCCAAAATCAAACCTGTCTCTCACAAATCTCATTCCCAAAAGTTTAACCCACCAACCATTATTCCTCATCCAACTGAACTTCCCGTCCACCACTGCTTCATGAATTCATCATCTGCCTTTCACCTTTTGCAAATTTTATTTTTTGCTTGCTTTCTTTTTTTTTTTTGGGTGGGGGGGTTTTTTTTTTTTTTTTTTTTTTTTTTTTTTTTGGGGGGGGGGGGGGGGGGGTCGTCCAGTGGGTTTTGTGTTGTTTACTAGTAATAAAAAAAAACTGTAATGTATTTTTTTTAAATGTTTATTATGTTTAGATTCTATTTTGAATTAATAATTTAAAATATTCTTCGGTAGCTGATTTTTGTTGTTTTTGACCTACTATAACAAAGATCATAGAAAGAATATGATGAAATCTGCAAAAAATAAGATTGTTGTAGCAATTTTTTTAATTTCTTTAATAAGGTCCAAATTGTAAAAACAAACCAGAACCGAATCCAACATTTCCAGTTTGGTAACGGTTCGGTACTTTTTTTTATTTGTTTTTTCTAGTTAATTTAGAATCAATACCGATACGAACAAAATTTTCGGTTTGTCCGAATCCGAACCAACCCGATGCCCACCTATAATAAAAATGCTCACAAAAAGGAGAAAGGAAGAGAGAATAATAGAAAAGAGACAAAAAGAGGTTTCTTGTCTCACCATCTCCTCAATTAAAAATTGAGCAGGGGAAAAAATGAACACAACGAAAAAGAAAAACTCTTCCATCTTATTAATTTCAAGTTTTTTTTAAAAAAAATAAAAACTGGGAGAAAAAGTTTAAAACATAAATAACAACCTGTGGCAAAGCGCAAATCAAAAGAGAGATTGAGCATTAACAACCCAGTCAAAACATGGTTCTGTTTTATAGTATATGCAGCAACACATAAGTAAAAGAAACTATCAGAAGATCTCAACTCCGATTTCAATAGAAAGTCTATTAGTAACTTATTAACCACAAGCGCAATATATGAACAAGTTTCTCACTGGTAGTAAGATAGGTGATAAGTGTTGTAATCAATTGGATGAGTGAAAGCCAGACCTGCCAGACCCCAATGTTAGATATGTATCTTTTTATCAAGAGGAATAATCAAGTAATCATAATTCATTCTTACGATACTGTTGAAAACAAGAATGCATCAACGAGCCTTAAAGAGGCAAGCCGCCCTTTTCAAGAATTTAAACCACCCTCAAATTATCAAAAATATTCTCTCTTAGATCAGCTTAGTCATCGGTTAGCACCCACTATATTACAAAAACAAAGTGAAAAGAAATCAGAAGCCATACCATCCCTTAAACCAGACAAAGCTTCTCGATCCTGCATGAGATTGAAATAATTATAAGCATCAAAATTGATGTTTTTATTCTCCAACAACATGAAATTGTATAGTGGTGCAATCATATCAGGACAGTAAGTAACTATCGAATAGCTGAATATCCACTTTAAGACCACAGACAGCGACAGAATTTCAGTATCCCAAAAGATCAAAACCTTTGCACTGACTTAGAAAAGCAATGAGTAACAGTACCAGATAACATATCTGAATCTAATTTTTGGAAGAATGTTCGCTCTACTTACATGCAATGATGCTGCTTATAACAACATCTATGGATAAAATAAGATAGGATAAAAGTTTATTGATTCAAAACAGTAATAAGATGATTGTGTTTGCTCTACTTACAGCTCCAGCTTGTTTTCTTTGCCTCTCACGTTCAAAATTTTTTAGCTCCCTTTCTTTACGCAGCCGTTCATATTTTCTTCGATGTTCTTGAATTCTACAAGCATTAGGTTCAACCTGGAAAACCATATGCACTATTTAGAAACCGTCTGTAAAGCAAGTACCATCTCAGATGGCATATCACCTTCTTGAGTGCCATGCCAATCTCCTCATCGTAGTCTAACTTTGATGCCACATGCAAATCATTTGCAGCTTCTTCCCACTGGCCCAACCTGGCCCTTGCCATCCCACGTATTTTATATCCTTTTGCTGAGTCAGGGTTAGTCTATAACATTAAATGTAGAAAATTAGGTTGCTAATAGCAGATTGACACTTCATGTGCAGTCCGCAGAAGCACAGATGAAGGAACAGGCACCCACCTCTAAAGCTACATTAGCATCGCAGATTGCAGCATTAGGTTTGTTTAGTTTAACATAGACACCAGCTGAAAATGAAAATGTTAGCTTACTATCAAAACAAAGACAAGATAGCACAAATTTGATTCATTTTACATTACAGATATATAATACCTCGAGCTGCATAAAGTATTGCTGAAGTAGGATTCAACATTATAGCTTCTGTTAGTTGTCCTATGGCATCCTCCAACTTGCCTAAAAGTAGAAGTTTGTTAAAAGGGGAAGACATATTAACAATTAAAAATAATACAAAGACAATTTCATGCCTTCAGAGATCAAATCTACTGCTTTTAGTTTTGTCATATTTGCTGCATCACGCATTTCTTCTGTAACTTCAACTGACGGGTCTCCCATCTGCATTGACAGACAAATGGTAGATATATTATTTCATACAGGAGCCTGCTCCAGGTCTTTGTGCCAATCCATCAAACTATGGAAGGCTTTACCCTAAACTCCAAGCTACTCTTTTTTAAACCCACCTTTTGTGAAGGATCATTGTCGGGCTCCATAACATCAGTATTATCCAACTCAATATCAGACTCCACAATGTCGTCATCATCTTCAGTTGATAAATTGGACTTCATTGCTTCAAAATGCTTAACAGAGTCTGACATGTCAACACCACTTTTATCCTCTTTCTGTTATTAGAATAACGTCATAAGAACTAGCAAAGGGAAGAGCCTAGATCAAAAACCTTTTGGGAAAACAGAGTGGCCCAGATTCAAATGGATCTGTTTGAGACGCCACCAGAAATAGTTTTACGATCTTACTATTAAGATGCAAGTCAGGTACCCCAAAAGGATCAATTAATTATTTAAACAGCGAGCACTCAATGCCAAGCTACCACTTATAATACAGCCCATCATGGAGATAAAAGAAACACAAATTTACCCCATCAAAAAAAGTTAATGGAATATTTACTATTTATAGATTTATGCATGATGGGGTCATTTTCACATGTGATCTTTTAAACTGTTCGACTCACAAGTGCGCGTTACAGATGGAATAATCTAATCAAGCTTCCAAGTGTCTAGGCCTTTATTTGATCTTCAGTTTATTTAGTTAATCTTCATCGATTGATAGGCCTAATTCTCCATGTGTCTATGATTTAGATAAGTAGAAATCAAGAACGTAAATAAAATCAAGAATGTAAATATGAGTATGTAAATTTAGAATCACTAGATTTGGCTAGTGAAATAGATTCATACTTGGTTTATCATTGTAGACATAGACGCCTAGCTTTTTTCTTTTCCCCCTCTCCCTCTCTCTCCCCATCTTACCCTTTTGCAATTTTTTTATTTCATTTTTTTCCTTGATCATTCTGTCCTTACTGCAAATTCCTTGCAAAACCCCAATCAAATTTCGAGCTCTAATCCCTTCTTCCCTTCTTCACATTTAGATGTTGAGATCCTAGCTTCACTACAAAAGCCATAAAAATAAATTTATGAACTAAAAGTTAAGTATGCCTTTGAATCCCTTTTTCTCGCCAAGAATCTTAATAACAAGCTCCTCGCTCAAGTTAGCAGAGTTCGGACCTTATACCTCTTGTACCAGAACAAGAGATTTTACCAGTTAAACCAACTAGCAAAAGTTGAAACTATATTGCAGCATATTCAAATACAAAATTGCAATAAATATATTAGATAAAGGAGAACAGAAAAAAAAAATTCAGAAGAACAAACAATTGAAACGAAAATTAAACATAGAAGTAAGAAATACCTATTAAGATAGGACTTGAAAAAAGGTATTGATTTTGATTTGCAGTAGGGTTGATCAAGAGCTTTATCTCTGCTATATATTTTTATGGAACTGCGTAGAAGGTGCAAGTTAGACAAGCAGGAACAGCAGGTGGCCCACCTTGTTCAATCCAATTCTCCATCTTTGCACTTTTCGCCAAGTAAAAAACTCAAAAATAAAGGCCCCATCTCCGTATAATAATTACGACTAGGGATGGTAATTTTATCCATAAATTTATTAATTCGTCTAAATTTATCGGTTAAAATATATTTGTTGTGAGTAATTTTATGCGTTGTGGATGAATTTAGTATTATAAATTAAAATTTATATATAAATATTGGTAAATTTGGTATTAATTTTATATTTGGTAGATACTCGCATGAATATTCATCAGATCCGTAATATTTTTTTTAAATATTTTTAATTTAATTTTAATCGAAAAGTATATAAAGAAAATAATGTAATTATTCAAATTACCAAATAGCCAAACGCTCAAAATTGTGTATGTGTGTATGTGGCCCATATCCCATTCTACAAGTTATGACTTAAAAAAAACTAAAGGTCTTTCCCTTTGACTTAGCCGCACACCCATCTAACCATCTCTCATCTCTATAAATTGTGTATGTGTGTATGTGGCCCATATCCCATTCTACAAGTTATGACCTAAAAAAAACTAAAGGTCTTTCCCTTTGACTTAGCCGCACACCCATCTAACCATCTCTCATCTCTGTCTTCATTTAATCATTCTTTTAGCCATGAGCTTGTGACAGTGAGCCAGTGCCCTACTCCCAACTTAATTCATGGATTATTATATATCTATTATAATTTTATATGTATTATTTTTCTTTAACTTAATACATGAATTATTTTATTATATAATTTTTTTTCTTCAAATTAGTATTTAAAAATATTAATTTTAATTATTATTGTAGGCATCGTGTTGGATGGGTACTTATGGTGGTGAATGAAATGAATATCTTCTCTTGGAGTTTGTTTTAAATGATAATATGAAATGTAATTATTATTTTTAGATACTAGTTTGTGTTTTTTAAATAGATTTGTGTAATTTATACTTAAATTTGAGAATTTGTGTTGGATTTATATTGAAATTTTATTTTTTTTCATTTACATTGTTTAAATATAAAATTGAGTATGTTATAGGGAATTTGAAGTTATTATTATAAATTTATATATTAAATATTTGTGATTTTAAATACGAAAACCCATAAAAAATTCGCTGGGTACCATTGCAGGTTTGGTAATTATCAAAATCCGCTGCGGGTGAGTTTTTTTAAAAAAATTAAAACTCGCTGTGAGTTGTGGGTGGGTTTAATAATTTAAATTTTGTGCGGATTTGAGTTTGGTAATGGCAAACCCGCTGCGGGGCGATGCCCATTGTCATCCCTAATTACGACGATTTCATGTTATCTTTAAAGGCAAAGCTTATGTTACATTGATTGTATCAAACAACTAATGCATATGGGTGGTTTGATTTTGATATTTCTTAATTTAATGGATGAAAATAATTTTAACTTAAAACGAGATATGGGTGTGATAGCTTTTTACAAAAAAAAAATTTGTTTTGAATCACATATTTACTTTTTTTAAAAAAAATAAATCCTCATTAATTTTGTATAACTAAATGATTTTGTTAACCATCTCTTCTACATTTATTCTTAAAATTTTTTAAAGTTTTTTTTGTATATTTTTATAAAGATATAAATAATTATCATATTCATAAAGGTTTATAAATTCTAAATATATATTTGCACATGCATTTATAATTTCTTATCTCTCCTGATAATAAACTAAATTTTTTCTTTTATATATATATATAATCTAAATTTAGCATCTTGAATTATAAGAGACATTAAATGTCATAAATATATTATGACTCTAATAAATTACTAGAAAGATGTTACAATGAATAAATCACTAGAACCTCTAATAATTTTACAAAATATATAAACTAATAAGTTACCACATTCTAACTATATACAAAGCAGATTTTCTTATGAAAAAATTTATTCATTTGATCCAATCAATAATTCAGACATGTGGGAAAATAATCAATTAAATTGAATTTCACTATATTTATAAATAAATTAAGAAACCCAAATTTATTTATAAATGAAATAGAAAAAGCAAATGATACCACATTATAGCTATATACAAAGAGGATTTTCTTATGAAAGATTTTAATCTTCTGACCCAAATTTATTTATAAATGATATAGAAAAAGCAAATGAAATATTAGAAATTAATAATTTTAAATAAAGAAAATATAAAACAAATTAAAAAGTTAGGAGATCAAATGAGTAAAAAATTTAATAAAGTTAAACAATTAATAAAAGACTTCAACATTGAAGATCATGATATATTAAAGTAAGAAATCATTAATATAATAAATAAAAACCCAATAAATATAAGATTAAACAATTTAGAGATTCAATTAGATAGAATAAAAACTTGGCACTGAATTTGCTATAAATATAAATAAAAAACTTTAAAAAATTAAAATACAACTACAGTGCAACTTGGTTGTAGCTTGGGGTTTAAAATAAAACTTTAAAATTAATGGACTTTTTCATAATTATTAACTTTTTTGAGGATTCAAAAATTTATAGCTGTAACATACAGCTGATGTAAGATAAGCTTTGCCATCTTTAAAATGTACAAGGCTACTTATATTCTACAAATTATTTTAAATACTCATATTTTAATTTAAAAAATAAAATTATTTAAATCCATCCATTTTATTTTTACATCTATTTAAAAATAAATTTGTTATTAAAAATTTAAAATCTCAAAATTCACTCAATAATATATTTCTCTTTCTACCTCACCTCACTATTACATAGTCACTCTCTATTTTCACATTTTGTAAATCAAACTACTAATTTTACTCTCTTCTAAATTCTTTTCTTGCCTTTAAATCATAATTTCTATTTTATATTTCTATAAATAAGAATATTTTTCTTGATACTCACTAACTTTTGTGGTTGGTAAAAATTAATCTCTTAATATTCATTAACTTTTATAACTCTTACAACTCGTACAACTCGAAAAATTTAATGATTTTCATTAACTTTTGTGATTGGTAAAAATTAATCTCTTAATATTAATTAACTCTTAGTATATGGTAGCCCATTACAAATAAGTTATTTGTAATATGTAAATAGCATTAAAAAAATATATGAAGGAATTGATGAGAATTGTTTAATTTAAGAATTGAGAATGCAAAAAGAAAGGAGGATTAATTAATTTATTTTTTCAAGAATTATTGTAATATTAAAATTCCTAACTAAAAGGAGGGTATAGAGAGAAAATTGTTGGGTTCAAATAACCTCACCCTTTAATAAAATTTTATATTACTAAAATATTTACCATGTGATTTACTATTATGTACAAGCAACCCTTAAATAAAATTTACATTAAAAAAAACTATCATGTGATTTAACATTAAGTACAAACAAGCATAATCCATTACTTTAACACTTTTTTACTAAATCCACATCATAAACCCCATCAATTTGGGTCTCAAATTCTTATATCATAATTGATTTCTTTATTGCAATTAATTTCTTTAATAGAATTCAAACTTTTTCCATTCTTTGTTTTGGAATAAGATGCAAAAGACCTTCTTGTTTGGGTGTTGAAAGAAAATTTAAGAAAAAAATATAGAATTTTTTTAAGTGGACTTTGGTTGCTAGGAAATGGGACAAAACCTCACAAAAACAAAGAATTTATTTTTTTGGGATTTAAGGTACCTAACTTAATCGTGGTATGGGAACTGTTTTGAGCTTTAAAGGAGGCGAAGAAGAATGGGAGAGGTTGATGAAAAACAAGTAAGCAACCCAAGAGGGGGGGTGAATTGGGATTCTAAAAATTATTCAATATTAAAGAAAATCTAAATGCAATTATAGCTCAAATTCAAAGCAACAACAATTAAGATGATCACAATATAAGAAGATAAGGGAAGAGAGATTCAAACACGAGATTTTTACGTGGTTTGGCCAACCTTGCCTACGTCCACGCCTCCAAGCTTTCCGGGCTTGAGGATTCCACTAAGCAAGCCTCCAAGGCTTCAAATGCTTACACTTGACTTCCAAGGTGTCAATGGACCTTTACAACAAGAGATTATCCCCAATCTCTTAACCCAAGTGTATCCCAACACTTACAATCACTCAAAGTAAAAGATTACAAATTGTTTTTCTCTCACACAATATTTAAGATTACAAATCAATGCCCAATGTGTGAATAGATGAAGAGAAAATGTGTTTAAAGCTCTATGAAGATTGTATTCTCGAATATAAGCTCAATGGTTGTGTTGTGATCAACCTTTGTTTGGATTTGAATGAGCTTATTTATAGTTGCAGCTGAAAACTAGCCGTTATAGACTGTCTGCACACTGTCGGATCGCCGTTAACTAGATATCGGATCGCCGTTTGACTGGTCAATATGACCGTTGGGGCTGATTTTCAAATTGTCGGATCGCCGTTATCTAGATGTCGGATCGCCGTTAGTGTCCAGAGACTAATCTTCAATTCTGTTAGATGTCGGCGAGCCGTTATCACGAAGTCGGATCGCCGTTAGTGTCCAGAGGCTGATCTTCAATTCTGCTAGATGTCGGCGAGCCGTTATCACGAAGTCGGATCGCCGTTAGTGTCCAGAGGCTGATCTTCAATTCTGCTAGATGTCGGCGAGCCGTTATCACGAAGTCGGATCGCCGTTAGTGTCCAGAGGCTGATCTTCAATTCTGCTCGATGTCGGCGAGCCGTTAACAAAAATGTCGGTGTGCCGTTTCCGTCCAGAGGCTACTGGTTGATATCGGCGAGCCGTTTATCACAAATGTCGGTGTGCCGTTTCCGTCCAGAGGCTAATCTCCATTTCTGCTTGAAATCGGCGAGCCGTTTTCTACACATGTCGGATCGCCGTTTTCCACAAAAACTGCTGCAGTGAACTATTTTGCAAGATGACTGTTTTGTCTCCAAATCTTTATAAAAATACTTTATGAAACTTGTCAAAATAGATGAAAATTATGATGAGCGTTTAAAACGATTTAATCAATCTTAATCATGTTTGTTATCATCAAAATCAATAAGGAATAATTTATGTTAACAATCTCCCCCTTTTTGATGATGACAAACTTTTCAAGAAAATATTTGTGCAATTTTGCTCCCCCTAAATATGTGCTCCCCCTAAGTGAAATTTTGAAAGACTTGTTAACTCCCTTAAAAAAATATTCAACTGTTAATCTCAAAATTTTAAACACAACAGATTGATTTTTTTTTAAAAAAAAAAATTTATGCCAGTAAACGCATGCATGCCAATACTATTTTGCCATGCCAATTTCTCTCCCCCTTCATCATCAAAAAGAAAGAGACGCGATGAATGACTTATGTTTGGAGAAATTTGGGCAGAGTCTCCCCTGAAATATGAGCATTTCCTCAACAACACACAAAGTTAAAAAGAGAAATACTTCCATATAAATATACCACCATATCAACCAACCGCCATACCAACAAATTCACACTTCCAGGATGAGCAATATAATCAATATAATACCAAAAACAACTCGAGCATAAATCAAGAGCACATGTCCAATATGAGATATCAGAAGCATAAACACAAAATAAATAACATCATATGCATAAGGCAAATAACATGAAATGAGAAATGTCTGTGCGAATATCATAGGGACAGAGAAAACTAAGATGGAGGCTGTGAAGACGAATTGCCGGGGTCATATCCAAAGTAGCCGAGAATGCGACGCTGACCCGCAAGTAACTCCATCTGCTGATCTGAAATTTGCTCCCGAAAGGTTGCAAAATCAAATCGAAGCAGCTGCTGCTGCTGGGACAGCGCATCTACTCGGTCGAGAAGCTGCTGGAAGCGATCCTCAGGAACAGCTGATGCCGCAGGAGGGACGGCAGTCTCGGTAGGCTCGTCATCCTGAGGTGCATCT
>MKYO02026059.1:382954-397510 GCA_002013955.2 Citrus medica | reverse complement strand
CTACACATGTCGGATCGCCGTTTTCCACAAAAACTGCTGCAGTGAACTATTTTGCAAGATGACTGTTTTGTCTCCAAATCTTTATAAAAATACTTTATGAAACTTGTCAAAATAGATGAAAATTATGTTGAGCGTTTAAAACGATTTAATCAATCTTAATCATGTTTGTTATCATCAAAATCAATAAGGAATAATTTATGTTAACAGTTGATAATGATGAGAGGTCAAATGTGGAGTGAGATGGCTTGAAATGGCATCTTTAGACATGCAGAATAACAAAATAGGGTTAGAGGTAGAGCTAGCAATGATCGGCGATCACACTATAACGCTCAAGTCAACTACTTGAACTTTTTGTGGAATTAAGAGCTTGCAAGCTCTCTAAAATAAAGGCTGGAGGTTAAGGAAAAATATTTGCTCGTTTTGTGTGTGTTTGTGATGAGTATGAGAAAGATAAAACTTTATTGCTTTTATATAGTACACCCTATGTACCCTGCTATGTGGCACATCTTTAGTGGTGATTCTACTATCCTTTTTGAAGTTCTTATATCCTTTTACCTTTATGATGATTTTTTGGGCCATTAAGAGCATGCTTGGAGAATAAGGAGGCAACTTTTTGGCAAGCTTTTTTGTTTTGTGTATGTGGCGTATGCTGCAAGTGGACTAAGTCGCCTCTACAGAAGTTGTTTCGACAGTTGCAGTCGTGAAAGTTAAGGACCACTGTCCTTAGCGTATTACTTTTTGCTTTTTGCAAGTATGGCAGCCAACTATCCATTCTTGTCCAACAAAATATTCCTTATTTAATTTTGAAAAATCAAATATTCTCTTTGAGCAATAAAGACAACATGTATGGTAGATATTTTGGGATGTTTTCTTTAGTACCTTAATTCTGTCATGGCATACCTTGCATATCAGCTCAACTACCAGGTGTACTTGGTATAGGCCGAGTAACCCACGAGAACTACTTATAGTCTTAAAACCTTCACATCGAACGTGGTGTTTCATTTTCTTTATTCCCCAAAACACGCCCCTAGTTTCTTTGTGGCAAAACTATTTAAGGCAAAAGAATCTTTTTGGAAAAATGTGAATCGACAAGTGGCGACACTTGGCTCGCCTTCACAACCGATTAAGGGGTACCCTGCCTTACCCTCTCCTTGGGCTAACTATATATATTCCCAAGTCATAAACCATTCCCCTTCTTTTTTTCCTCTTTTGTTTTTTGAAATCTCAAGACGTGTCCCGTTTTATTGGGTAACTACCAAGTCACATTACTCATCTTTTTCTTTTTGTTTTGAATTTTAAATAGGGATAACTGTCTAACATGTAATTGTCACTTGCAATTTGGGTTTCAAAATTGACCATTCAATTTTGACCAATCATGTGATTTCTCTTATCATTCACACATTGGTACCAACGAAAGTGGGTACTTCCCCACTGTTGAGCTTCTCTTTATTATCCCTTAATCTTCTCTGTTTTTTAATTTTCTTTCTCTAACTTTACAAATCTTACTTTTTTTTTTCCAAAAATCCCTATCATTACTATATATTCTCCTTTTCTTCTCATGGCATAACGAAGGTACCTGCGCCTCTTCCTCGATCCTCTTTTGACCATTTTTTGGGTCGAGAACCCTAGGTGTCTCTCTCTTCTCCTTCTCTATTCATCCAGCGACCATCCCCTTCGTTTCTAGTAATCTGGAATGACCAAGACTTCAGTGTTGTTTTTTTTTCTCTTTCCTTTGAAATCTCAAAGATTTCTCTTTTTCTCTCTTTTTTGTTGAAATCTCAAAATAGTTTCTCTTTTTCCCTCTGACAGTGGATGCCTTCAACTCTCTATCGGTGTTTTCGGTGAACCTTAGCTTTCCTTGGTGATTTTTAGTGAACTTCAGCTTTTCTTAGTGATTTCTGGTGAACCTTGGCTTTCCTTGACGATTTCGGTGAACTTCTACTGCTAACAGGTATCTCGTGTTCCTTACTCTTCTTTTCTCTCTTTCTTCTTTCTTCTTCTTTCTTTTTTTTTCTCAAAATATTAATACATTTATTTTGAGGTAGGTGTAGCTTCCCCACTTCCTAATTTATCCTCCATTGACTCACATTTGTTGACTCGGTGAGTCCCAAGTATCCCTTCTTTGTTCATTTTCTTTTCTCTTGGCACATGCACAATTGCATCTATTTTTGAACTCTGAGAAAATCCTTTATTTTTCATTTTCATGTTTTTGGTTTTAGTTTATAGTTAGTTGGTGATTGGGTATTGTGATGGTGGATGTGTGTTCGTCATGGTGTTTGGTCGTTGATTTGGTGGCATTTTGGCAGAAATGATGGGTAAGAAATAATAGGGTGAAGGGGCGTCATGTAACTGAAAGTACTAGTGGAGAGGACACTTTTGTTGAACCCCCTCATACATTTCCATAAGTGAGGATGAAGTGTCTCCTTCTGATAGCCTCAATCGTGATACTTGTACCCCTTAATCTTCTCCTACTATGGGTGTTAACTATGGTCGCCCTCATCTTTCTCATGTATACTCCATGCGTCAATCCTAGGAAAGAATTAGGTAGACACCCCTAAAACTAGAGTCCCCCTCTCAGGTCGAGTTCTTAGATCCCCTCCGGCTTCCACTTCTAAGTCTAGAAATCTCATTATTTGAGGGTTAAGAGGGCTACCCGGATGACTTGGAAAGGATTAGAGCCATATACCATATTCCCTCTTCTGTCTCTCTTAGGGTACCTTATGTAAATGAGCGACCAGAATATCCTTCAACTAGTCGGATAACCTTTCACATCGATCTCTTTTGACCGAAGACTATGCCCGCCTCTCTGAATTTTCTTAATAAAGATGTTTAGTCACTTATAGATAGCTTCTAGGCAGTTGTCCCTTCCGAGGTGGAGAATATTCTCAGGCCTACAAGTATTGTGAGCAAGACATTTTTATAAGAGATTGAGGGGCTTATGCTAACTTAAAAAGCTTAAAGGTCCTGTTATAACTTACTTTTCAATATGGGGTCTCTATAGTAACATAGTAAATAGGGATCCTACCCTGAAAAATAGGTACAAACATGATTGGTTTGTAAATTATGGTAAGTGGTGGAGGAATACCCCCGAGGCCAGCGAGCCCGTACAAGTGCAGAACCTCTTCAATGAAGACAATACATGTCTTTTTCGTATTTAGTTATTATGTTATTTATGTTTATCTTGGCCTCTCATGCATAAATTGTCTTGCTTTTCCTGGGTTCCTTATGCCTTTTTATATGTCATTTGGACAAAGGGGTCATGTCTTGTTCAAGAGGTGGGAAAGGAGGTAAGTGATCTTATGGGGACGTTTCGATCTTTATAAGAGGGTAGTAATGTATTATACGAGAGTAGCTTAGAGAGAACGTGACTCAAGCAACAATTGATCTAAAGCACTTTGAAGATAATGTGTACAGAGCTGTCAGTATCCACAAGTGTTCTTACCACTTTGCTAATGGCAACTTTTAGTATAATGACTAAGGTGTCGTCATGGGGGGTACGAGACACTTTCTGACCTGGAGTGAAAGCTTTTCTCATAATTTTCTTGTCATGAAATACTTTCATTCGCTGCTCATAAATTTTGGCATTTTCATATGCATAATTGTGAATTTCTTCAAGTTCTGCCAGTTGTAATCTTCTTTATGAGCTAGCTTGCTGCATGTCAAAGTTGAATTTCTTGATGGCCCAATATACACGATGCTTGAGTTCCACAAGTAGGTGGCAAGCTTTTCCATATACTAGCCTGTAGGGTGACATCCCAATCGGGGTCTTGAAAGCCATTCTTTATGCCCATAACGCATAATCAAGTCTTAATGACCAATCTTTTATGTCTAGCCTCACCGTCTTTTCTAATATGTGCTTTATTTCTCGATTGGAGATCTCAACTTGGCCACTGGTTTGCGGATGATACGGGGTCGCCACTTTGTGAGTGATTGAATATTTTGTCAAAAGAGTTTTGAATGCTTTGTTACAAAAGTGGGCACCACCATCACTGATTATTGCTCGAGGGAATCCAAAGCGTGAAACAATGTTGCTTTTCAAAAATTCTATCACCATCTTGTGATCATTGGTTCCAAATAGAATTGCTTCTATCCATTTCGATACATAGTCAACAGCAACCAATATATATTGATGGCCAAAAGAAGGGAAAAAGTGACCCATGAAGTCGATACCCCATACATAAATAATCTCAACCACTAAAATTGAATTTAAGGGCATCATGTTCCTTCGTGTAATGCTCCCCATTCGTTGACACCTATCACATGAAGAGTAAAAGGTGTAAGTATCTCGAAATGTAGTTGGTCAATAGAAACCACATTGTGAAACTTTAGTAACTGTTTTCTTAGCACTGAAATGGCCTCCACAAGCTTGTTCATGGCAGAATGAAATGATATTCTGAATTTCACTTTCTGGGACACATCGTCTAACAATTTGATCTGCATAATACTTGAACAAATAAAGGTTATCCCAAAAGAAATTCTTTATTTCTGAAAAAAAATTTGGCCTTGTCTTGCTTAGTCCAATGCTCTGGAAGTTGACCTGTAACAAGATAATTAACTATATCAGCATACCACGGTAATACTTTCACACTCATTAATTGTTCATCGAGAAATGACTCATTTAATGTTAATGGTTCTATAATTGTGTCAAAATAGAGACAAGAGAGATGGTCAGCCACAACATTTTCTGTGTCTTTCTTATCTTTAAATTCCAAGTCAAATTCCTGCAAAAGTAACATCCAATAAATTAGTCTAGCTTTTGCATCTTTCTTTGTGAGAAGATATTTAAGAGCAGCATGATCTGTGAATACAATTATTTTACAACCAATGAGATAAGATATAAATTTTTCTAATGCAAATGCTACTGCTAGCATTTCTTTTTCAGTAGTTGAATAATTCAATTGTGCATCATTCAATGTCATACTAGCATAGTAAATAACATGAGGAATTCGATCAACTCTTTATCCTAAAACTGCTCCTACTGCATAATCAGATGCATCACACATGAGCTCAAATGGTCAGTTCTAGTTTGGGGGCTGAATGATGGGTGATGATGTCAACAACTGCTTTAATTTCTCAAATGCCATAAGACATGAATCATCAAAGATAAAAGGTACATCCTTAACAAGTAGATTGCATAAGGGTCTAAAAACTTTGTTAAAATCTTTAATGAAACGTCGATAAAAACAAGCATACTTAAGGAATGATCTTACTTCTCTAACTATTTTAGGTGGAGGAAGATTGGAAATGAGATCCACCTTGGCTTTGTCAACCTCAATACCTTTGCTTGAAATGATGTGACCGAGAACAATACCTTGTTTTACCATAAAATGACACTTCTCCAAATTTAAGACTAAGTTCTTCTCGATACATATCTGCAGAACTAGTGTTAGATGATGTAAACATTGATCAAATAAATCACCAAAGATGAGAAAGTCATCCATAAAGACTTCAATAAATTGTTCAACCATAACAGAAAAAAATGCTCAATATGCATCGTTGAAATGTAGCAGGTGCATTAGATAATCCAAATGGCATCCTCCTATATGCAAAAGTGCCAAAAGAGCAAGTGAAAATGGTTTTCTCTTAATCTTTTGGTGTTATGGAATCTGATTGTATCCTGAGTAGTCATCTAGAAAGCAATAAAATTCATGGCCTACTAATCTATCAAGCATTTGATCGATAAATGGTAAAGGAAAATGGTCTTTACGTGTGACAGAATTCAACTTTCTATAAGCAATGCATACACTTTATCATGTAGCCACTCTAGTGGGTACCAATTCATTATCAGCATTGGTAAGTACTATGACTCCTGACTTTTTGGGGACAAGTTGTACAGGACTTATCCATGAACTATCAGAAATTGGGCATATGATACCTGCGTCTAATAGTTTAAGGACTTCAGTTCTAACAACTTCTTTCATGTTAGAATTTAACCGACGTTGCATTTCTCTAGTCGGTTTAGCATTTTCATCAAGGTGAATGTAATGCATGCAATCTACTAGGTTTATACCTTTGATGTCTGCTATGGTCCATCCTAATGCTCCTTTGTGCTATTTTAAAACAACCAACAACTTATCTTTTTATTTGTCATTGAAAGATGATGAGATGATTACCGGCATAGTACTTTTTTCTTCCAAAAATACATATTCCAAAGTGTTGGGTAATGGTTTGAGCTCGAGTTTCGGTGGTGATTCTGATGATGGGATGAGTTTCTTTTCTGATGGTGCTAGTTGTTCAACTCTTGACTTCTATTTATTAGGGTCCATGGATGGTACTGAGTCAAGTAGGGCGTTAACCTCATCCACTAATCTGTTAATATCAAAATCCAAACCAAAGTGAGTTAAGCATGTTTGTAAAGGGTCATCACTAAGGTTTGAAAGAAAAGTATTATCAATTATTTCTTCTATTAAATCCACTTCAACAATTGCATCATCTGCATTGTTAGGTTGTTTGGCAATGTTGAAAATGTTTAGCTATATAGTCATGTTGCCAAAGGACAACTGCATATTTCCAGTCCTGCATTGAATGTGAGCATCCGCAGTTGCAAAGAAAGGTCAGCCTAGGATAATGGGGATGTGCTTCCTTGAATCCTAGATTGGTTGAGTGTCAATTACAATGAAATCAACAGGAAAATAAAACTTGTCTACCTGGATAAGTACATCCTCTACAATACCATGAGGTATTTTCGTGGACTGATCTGCAAGTTGTAACACTACTGGAGTTGGGTGTAATTCGCCCAGTCCAAGTTTCACAAACACTAAATAAAGTAACAGATTTACACTAGTTCCTAAGTCCAACAAAGCATTCTCAATTGTGTGGTTCCCTATGTTACATGAGATAGTGGGGGAGCCTGAGTCTTTGTATTTTATAGGAATTTTGTGTTGGAGTATAGAACTAACATTTTCTGTTAAAAAAACATTCTTTTGAACGTGAATATTTCTCTTTTTAGTGAAAAGATCTTTAAGAAACTTGGCATAAGATGACACTTGTTTTATAGAATCAAGCAAAGGGATATTAACACTTACCTATTTGAAGATTTCAAGAATCTCACATGCGGATTTTCCCTTCTTTCCTTTAGCTAACCTCTGAGGAAAAGGAGCTTTGAGAACGTATTCTCGTGGGTTGGTTTCTTCTTTCTCTTCCGATGGTGAGTCCTCAACATTCATAGGTACAATTTGATTTTCTTTTGTTACCGGCATCTCGACTTTATTGTCGACTTCTTTTGCTTTTCATGAGGTCATGACTGCTTTGACCTCTCCGGGCTGCTGAGGTGAACTGGTACTTGCTTCATGCGCTCCTTTAGGATTAGGCACTGGTTGACTTGGAAACTTGCCTTTCGTAACAATTATTGCCAAAGTATGAACTGAAGAACCAAGTTGTCCCACCATCTTCTCGAGGCTTGAAACTGATTGGGCTTGTGAGTTGAAGCCTGCTCTCATCTCATTTCGTATTTCATCGATAGTGCGGTTCTGTTGTTCAATCGTAGAATGGGTAGCATTCTTGAAATTCTGGAGTAAATCCTCCCATGGTCTGGGTTGAGAGTAGTTCTGGTTCTGATTGTATGGTCTAAATGGTGGCTGAGAGGCTTGAGGAACTTGAGGAATTGGTTGCATTGGTGGAGCTGGAGCTGCTGGTCCATTCTGTTGAAATCCTTGAGACCATAAAAAATTTGGGTAGTCTCTCCATCCAGGGTTATATGTGTTGGAATATAGGTTGTAATTGGATGGTTTTCTCATTACACCTATGGCATTGACTTGATTTGAGTATGAGTCATGGTCTTGTGGTTCTGGTGATTTAGCAGTCGTTGACGATACTATTTGTCGAGAGAGACCTTCAACCATCTCCTTGACTTCTTTGATTCCCGAAGTTGACTCGTCAATGTGAACCTCATTCACTCCCTTAATTCTTTTAATATTTCTGAGTGATCGACTCCGTTGTTGGGAATTATCTGCTTGTCGCTGGAAGAATTCCCAAATCTCTTATGCACTTTTTGACATTAGCTCTCCTCCGCTTGTTGCCATTTGTCATTCTTGCACATGTGGCAATAATCCCTCCAAGAAGTATTAGCATTGGTGCCATTTCTCGTACCCATGATGTGGACACTTCAAGAGTAACTCATTGAATCGCTCTCATGTTTCGAAAAACTGCTCGTCTTCTCTCTGGGTAATATTTATTCAAAAATTTAGTTACCATTTGTTCCCATGATGTAATGCTATTAGCAGGAAAAATATTTAACCATGAACGAGCTCTACCCTTTAAAGAAAATGGGAATAATCTAAGTTTAACATCATCGTCTGAAAAATTCTCGTATTTAAAAGTTTGACAAACAGCATGAAAATCATTCAGATGATTATATGGGTCCTCATTTTCTAAGCCATAGAATGTTGGGAGATAATTTAGCACATTAAGTTTTAGTTCAAAACTCCTAGCAGCTACATTTCGGTATCTTATCCATGATGAGCTCATATTAGCTAAGGGACTGAAACAATCCTTAAATGGCCTCTCTGGTGGTGCTTGTTGTTGTTGCAAATCCATTTCACTTTTATCTTTAATTACAATGTATTTGTGTGTGCGAAGTATTTTTTCAAGTTCAAGGTCTATAGGCTCAAGATTAGGTAATAATGACCTTCGACCGTGCATGCAATGAATACAAAAAAATGAGAACAAAATTAATAAAATAAACAAGAAGGAGAAATTATGATACTAACTTTATTACGCTGTTACAACCTTTTAATAAAAAACACACTTAAAAAATACGTGAAATAAATTAACTAAAAATAAATTAATAAGATAAACAAAAAATTACAAAGAAAAATAAATTGAAAATTAAATTACAGAATTTTAAAGAAGAGAAAAAAAAGAAATTCTTACCTCTAAATATAGATTCACTTTTTTTTTATAAAAAAATTACAAGAAAATAATTAAAAGAAATTATTCACAAAAATTAATTCTATGAATTAAAATAACTTACCTCCCCGGCAACGGCACCAAAAAGTTGTTGTGCAAATTTTATTGAACTTGCAAGTGCACGAATCTATTGTAGAATAGATTAATGGTGACGAGTGTTGATCCCACAAGGAGGTGTATTTTAATTGTGTGTAGAATTAATTTTCTAAATGTGTGGATGGATTTGTGGTGAAAATGATTTGGAATATCTAAAAAGTTAAATTGGAATGGCAGAATTAAATTAAAGTGGAAACTATTATAATGGAAGCACTTGGGTATCTGGATTCGCATCAACATGCATCATGGGTTAAATATTTCTTATTAATGCCAATTAAATCATGAGGGGGGGTTCCACACCTCATGAACCACTCTAATCAATATGGTGCTAAGGGCTTATCGTGCTAAATAATAATAATCTTGTACTAGGGAGCCAGTGAAATCAGGGCGGTATCTAGACAAGATTATTACTATTTATCGACAAAAAGTCAAAACATCCAAAAAAGTTAGAGGGGAAGAGAAAGTAAATTTACCAATTAAATCCCATGGCACATGTCGAGACTTCACCTTCAACCCAACCTTGAAAGAAAATTAACTACTCATAATTAAACTAGGGGTAAAATGGAAATTTATTAAAAAATGTAGAAAATAAAAGATAGAGAAGGAATTACAGAAAATGAAACTCAAAAATGGATTCAAAGATGGCAAATTAGGGGGGAGACCCCGTTTTTATAGATACATTGAGTAAATCGTAGCTATCATATTAAAAATAGTTTGGACGCTTAGGATTGCGCCACGTCATCAGTCAACAGTACGCGGTTTGAACAGTGACATGATTTGATCACGCGGTTTGAACAGTCAATCGGCTTGAACAGTGACGCAGTTTGGTTGAAAATAATCCTATGTATATGCATGTACCGTACGCGTAATTTTTAGTCCACTAACATGCTGCCACGTCACCAATCAACTGTGCATAAGAATTTTCCAATTGAATCGTGACACCTCATCAGTCAATGCCACATCATCAGTCAATGCCACATTATCGGTCAATGCCACGTCATCGATCCGTCTATGTGAACAATGTCGTGAACAGTAACGTAGACAATACCGTGCATGTGAACAGTGACAGATTTCCTTTTATGCTTCTCCTAAGGTTTTCGACTGTCCTAAGTTCAAAAGTGATGTCCGTTTTGCTGTCTGAACTCTCGTTCATTGTAAAATGACCATAATGCCCTTAAAATACATAAAATACTTAATTAAAATAAAGCACACATAATTAAATCACAATAAGCTTAAATACATAAAAGTAAGGGTGTTAGTAAAATTTGAAGTGTAAAATTATGATTTTCTCCTTTATAAATATACATTTTCTAACACTCAACAGATGCAAAGAGTTTAAAACAGAACTTAAGGGGTTATGGAGGACACGTTTAGGAGTAATTGATTATTTAGAGAATAATGTCGGCACATGTAATTAGGTGCAATCACAATTTGATGGTAAAAAGTATAGTATTATGTTTACTAACATTGCAGAAAGTACGAATTCTTTTATGAGGAAATAATAAAAATTTTCGATATCTCATTTAGTTGACCATTTTGAAAAAAAACATGGCAACAACACTTTTATAAGAAGAAAAGTGGTAGAATCGATAAGTATCCCTTTCACAATATGGGAAGACAAATTAGTAGCAAAAAAAAAAGGATTAGGCTAAAAAAATGAATGTTCATCTTGTGTTAGAGCATAAATTTCAATAATGAGGCAGTGGTGCGAAGGAGGGGGTTAGTTGACATAAGTTGCAAGGTCTTGAGTATTGGAGAATGCATACTTATACAGGGTAAAATTATCATTTTATGCTCACTAACATTTTCACTTTTACGTGTTTAAATCCTCTAAGCTTTTATTATGTGTGTTTTATTATAATTTAAGTATTTTATATATTTTAGGAATATTTTGGCCATTTCACAACTAACAAGAAGTCGGACAGCAAAACAAATGACATTTCTGAACTCAGAACAGTCAAAAACCTTAGGAGGAGCACAATATGATATTTGGTACTGTTCACGAATAAGGTAATATTCACAAGTACGTCATTGTTTACATATATGGTATGACGATGTGATATTGATCGACGCA
Organism: Citrus medica; assembly: GCA_002013955.2. Lineage (NCBI taxonomy): Eukaryota > Viridiplantae > Streptophyta > Magnoliopsida > Sapindales > Rutaceae > Citrus > Citrus medica. The sequence continues at coordinate 386,433 of MKYO02026059.1, read as the reverse complement.
TTTGACCGATGACATGGCAGCATCCTATTGAACTAATGATGTGGCATTGACTAAGTATGTGGCATTGACCGATGATGTGCCAAGATGCTATTGAACAAAAATAATGATGTGGCATTGACCGATCACGTGGCAATGATCGTGACACCTCATCAGTCAATGCCACATCATCGGTCAATGCCACGTCATCGATCCGTCTATGTGAACAATGTCGTGAACAGTAACGTAGACAATACCGTGCATGTGAACAGTGACAGATTTCCTTTTATGCTTCTCCTAAGGTTTTCGACTGTCCTAAGTTCAAAAGTGATGTCCGTTTTGCTGTCTGAACTCTCGTTCATTGTAAAATGACCATAATGCCCTTAAAATACATAAAATACTTAATTAAAATAAAGCACACATAATTAAATCACAATAAGCTTAAATACATAAAAGTAAGGGTGTTAGTAAAATTTGAAGTGTAAAATTATGATTTTCTCCTTTATAAATATACATTTTCTAACACTCAACAGATGCAAAGAGTTTAAAACAGAACTTAAGGGGTTATGGAGGACACGTTTAGGAGTAATTGATTATTTAGAGAATAATGTCGGCACATGTAATTAGGTGCAATCACAATTTGATGGTAAAAAGTATAGTATTATGTTTACTAACATTGCAGAAAGTACGAATTCTTTTATGAGGAAATAATAAAAATTTTCGATATCTCATTTAGTTGACCATTTTGAAAAAAAACATGGCAACAACACTTTTATAAGAAGAAAAGTGGTAGAATCGATAAGTATCCCTTTCACAATATGGGAAGACAAATTAGTAGCAAAAAAAAAAGGATTAGGCTAAAAAAATGAATGTTCATCTTGTGTTAGAGCATAAATTTCAATAATGAGGCAGTGGTGCGAAGGAGGGGGTTAGTTGACATAAGTTGCAAGGTCTTGAGTATTGGAGAATGCATACTTATACAGGGTAAAATTATCATTTTATGCTCACTAACATTTTCACTTTTACGTGTTTAAATCCTCTAAGCTTTTATTATGTGTGTTTTATTATAATTTAAGTATTTTATATATTTTAGGAATATTTTGGCCATTTCACAACTAACAAGAAGTCGGACAGCAAAACAAATGACATTTCTGAACTCAGAACAGTCAAAAACCTTAGGAGGAGCACAATATGATATTTGGTACTGTTCACGAATAAGGTAATATTCACAAGTACGTCATTGTTTACATATATGGTATGACGATGTGATATTGATCGACGCATTTGACCGATGACATGGCAGCATCCTATTGAACTAATGATGTGGCATTGACTAAGTATGTGGCATTGACCGATGATGTGCCAAGATGCTATTGAACAAAAATAATGATGTGGCATTGACCGATCACGTGGCAATATATTATGGGACTGAAATGCTAATGTAGTGTTGACTGATGATGTGTTCCAACCAATCAAAGCTCGCCACGCAGCTCATTCTTGAGCGTTTAAATTGTTTTTATCAGATGATCATGATTTATTCATTGTATCTATAAATAGAGGGCTCTCCCCCCTAATTTGATAACCCTGAATTCATTTTTGAACTCCATTTTCTGTAATTCTCTCTCCATCTTGTATTTTCTACATATTTTGATAAAATTACCATTTCACCCCTAGTTAAATTATGAGTGGTTAATTTAGTTTTAAGCTTGGGTTGAAAGTGAAACCTCAACATGATCCATGATCTTAATTAGGTAAGTTTATTTTATTTTTCTCTCTAATTTATGTAATTTATTTGACTCATTGTTGACAAACAATGTATCTTGTCTGAATTTTGTATGGTATACTAGCTCCTTAGTAAAGGATCGTTACTGTTTGGCACAATGAGCACTTAACATCATATTAATTAGAGAGAAAATTCCCCTATAGTATTTTGTGGGTCGTCTTGACTCAGTGTGGACAGAGAGTGAATCTAAGCTATTTAGTGAATGATCTTGCTACGTTGTTGACAGAAAGATTATTTTCATATGGCACAACGTATTCTTGACACTACACTTAGTGAAAGATCATTATCTCTAGCACACTGAGTGCTTGATACCATATTTATTAGAGTAAAGATTATGAGGAGTGGAAATACCCCCTCATGAATTAATTAGAGTTAAAAAAGAAATATCGAGTAAATCGTGGCCATCGGATTAAAAACATTTTGGACGCTCAGGATTGTGCCACGTCATCAGTCAACAGTCCGCGTGAACAGTACACGGTTTGACCACGCGGATGAACAGTAAAACGATTTGACCCGGGTGAATAGTGACGCGGTTTGGTTGAAAATAACCCTGTGTGTTGCATGTACCGTACGTGAGATTTTTGGTCCACTGATATGCTGCCACGTCATCGATTAATAGTGCATAAGAATTTTAGTCCAATAGGATCGTGACACCTCATCAGTCAATGCCACATCATCGGTCAATGCCACGTCATCGATCCGTCTATGTGAACAGTGCCGTGAACAGTAACGTAGTCAGTACCCGTACATGTGAACAGTACCATTTTTCCTTTTATGCTCCTCCTAAGGTTTTCGATCGTCTTGAGTTCAAAAGCGATGTCCGTTTTGCCATCTGATCTCTCGTTTATTGTGAGATGACCATGATACCCCTAAAATATATAAAATACTTAATTAAAATAAAACACACATAATTAAATTACAAGAAGCTTAAATACATAAAAGTAAGAGTTGTTAGTAAGACATGAAATGTAAAATGACGATTTTCTCCTTTATAAATATGCATTTTCTAACATTCAATATGTTGTGCAAATTTTGTTGAACTCGCAACCGCACGAATCTATTGTAGTATAGATCAATGGTGACGAGTGTCGATCCCACGAAGAGGTGAATTTTAATTATGTGTAGAATTAATTTTGTAAATGGGTGATTGGATTTGTGGTGGAAATGATTTGAAATATGCTAAAACTTAAATTAAAATGGCGAGAATAAATTCTGAAATTGGAATTGAAATGACGAGAACAAATTGAAGAGAATTATATTGAAATGACATACGTGGGTATCTGGATCCGTATCAACATGCATCATAGGCTAAATATTCCTTATTAATACCAATTAAATCATGAGGGGGGAATCCACACCTCATGAACCACGCTCTAATTAATATAGTGCTAAGGGCTTATCGTGCCAAATAATAAAAACCTTGTATTAGGGGGCCGGTGAAACCAAGGCGGTACTAGACAAGATTAGTATTATTTGTCGACGAAAAGTCAAAACATCCACAAAAACTAGAGGGGGAGAGCAAACAAATTTACCAAATAGAGCCCATGACACATGTTGAGACTTCACCTTCAACCCAAGCTTGAAAGAAAATTAGCTACTCATAATTGAACTAGGCGCAAAAAGGAAATTTATTAAAATACGTAGAAAATACAAGATGGAGAGGGAGTTACAGAAAATAGAGTCCAAAAATGGATTCAGAGGCATCAAATTAGGGGGGGGG
>MKYO02026059.1:320469-382543 GCA_002013955.2 Citrus medica | reverse complement strand
AATGAATGGTAATTGAGAGAAAATAATCAAGAAGTGATATCACATGCTCTCACCACGATGAAAGAAATATGCCCTCGGCTTAGAAATAATACAATCTCAAGTCAAATAAAAATTATAGTCAACCCAATTTATTTTATTTATTTTTATTTTTAGATGCCCCACTACATCTTTTTAGCCCATATAACTAGCTTCTACTTCAGACTATAATTCCCCAAAATCAAGAAGGACTTTTATTAGGACATAACGTAGGCTAGGGACATGGCTAACAAAGAAGAGAAATAAGGAAAACAAAGTGTATGTTTGAGAAAAATGCAGAGGAATTTTTTTTTTAGAAGTTGCAAGGTGGATTTCACCTATTATTGTTGTTTTTATTTGAAACAACAATTTGTTTCTTTTTTAAGAGACAAAAAGTTTTTTTGAACTAGGCATAACTTCATTGTACAAAATGTTTATTTACATTTTTTTCAAACATAAATAAGTGATGGAACTTGTAAGATATTGTCTAATACTCCAAATCGGAGTGGGTCAAGATGATGAGTTGACAAAGAAAATATTTTTTTTTTAAGGCTCAAAAGGGTTAACTATGGATATTTGATAAAAGGAATGGCTAGAAAGGCTCAAACGGATCAAAGATGACCTTTCCATCATCTTTTAGGGCTCTAAATAATCTTCTATATCTACTAATTAGATGGGCCTCCAAATGTAGCAACACATATTTTTTTCTTTTTTTTTATTTTACATTTTTTTAAGGGTTAACTTAAAAGAAAGCTAGAGATCGTGTATACAATAATAAACTGCTAAGTCGTATAAAGAATGGACAAAATGGTTACTCTCCAAGGAAAATGATAGGCTCAAAACTCACTTGGTACTTATTATAACATGTTCATTCCTTCAAGCAACTCATATTTGTCTCCGACATCAACATGTAAAATAGCAAACATAGCGTGACATCACTTCAAACTAAAGATAATACAAATACTAAAATTTGAAATTCATCATGTCATCCAATGTTAAAATAAATAACAATTTTTTGTTAAAGAACATTCTACCCCCCAACCTATCTAAACATGAAAGGAAAATATACATTCAGAAATGCGAAAATGATGCAGAAAAACTAATTAGAAAATGATAGAAAACGAAAATGATTTTTTTTTAAACTTAAGAAGATGCGTTTTTAGAGGCACTACACTCCATATTCAGCCATCTTCGACTCAAAAAATTTTTGAAAATGTATATTTTATAAAGGAGAAATTAAAAAGAAGAAAAATGAACATCAAAACATAATAAAGAAAAAGAAAATGTCTGAAATTTTTGTTTTGTTTTGTTGTTTTTTTAATGAAGATGAGTTTCTAAAGTCACTACACTCCATATTCAGCCATCTTTAACACAAAAAGTTAGCAACAGTTAGTTTCTACAAGAAAAAATTAGTAAAAACTTAACCAAAATTCCACAATTGTCGACTATTCCCTCCCCCCAACCAGAATGAAACATTGTCCTCAATGTTTTAAAGGAAAAAAGTAGAGTTTAGAAGACATCACCTGGGTGGTGCAACACAGAAGAAAATATTTACAGGCGGAGAGTTAAATCTAATTTGTACTTCTTACTGCGGCTACTGTTACCGTCATCATTTGGACGCTCGAACACAAAGGCCCAGGGGTCTGGCTCCGGTTTATAAGCTTGTAACATATCAAGTAGCTCATTAGCAGTGTGAGCACAGATAAAAAGCTTTTTGGTATTGGAAGGAACGAAAAAAATTTTTATTGCATGGTTAAGAAATGCAATAAAACCGTCATAAAAATTATTGACATTTAACAAACCGATGGGTTTCTGGTGAATGTGCAGATGGGTCCAAGATGCTAGTGTGATAAGTGCCTCTAGTATTGCAAGATCTCGTAGAAGGAAAAAAAAAGCATCAGCATGATTAAGCATTTCAGTTATTCTTTCTTGCATACCTGAGACGACTAACTCTTCTCCAGTCGATGAGGCATACAAACTGCCCAAAGGTTTTAGGACTTTTGGGATGATGCCTAAGACTTGGCTCCCTCTGATAAAAGCAGCTTCGGAGACCAATTTTGATAACCCTCGGTTACCTCCTCCATACACCAAGTGTAATTTTCTCTCTGCTATGCTTCGACCAAGATCTATGGCTGCATCAACGAACTCTTTATGTTTGCCATAGGTAAAACCAAAAAGCACACAAATGTTCTTGAACTGTCTATTGGGAGTAGCTGGCATTGGAATATTTCTCAAAAACAATTTGTGAGTGCTGAACAAAAAGTCATATTTAAGAATCTTGGTGACCGTGGATCATAACTGTGTATGAGGTGGCATGTCAATGTCAAATAACGCGTAAAGCACATGGCTCGATAGTAAAAAAGTAAATAGTAAAAAGGAAAAAAAAATAACAAACAGTAATAAAATTATTAAAGACAATAATGCAAAAGATAAAATAATAGTGAAATAAAATAACAGTAAAGTAAAAAGGATATTTACAAGTAGTTGCGACTGTGGCTCACATCTTCCTCTGGTTTTACGTCCAGAAACGGCTTGAACGCCCTCTATGGGTCGAGGATAGGCTTCCCATCCAGTTTTCTTATAAATTGGCAAACAGTATCGTTTATAGTCAGATTCCCGAGACTATATCGTGAATGCTCTTTCTGGAATAATGGCCATAACTGGAGAATCGCTCCTTGCACATATCCACTGGGATGCGTTTCAAGAGACAGAAGGATATCATCCAATGACTCCTTATTCAAGCCATCCCTAATGAATTGAATCTTATCTTCTCTATTATCAGACACCATTCCTAAAGAACATGGGTTTTTATCGCAACTCATTCTGGCACACTTATGACAAGCAACAGAAATTCTTCGAGCTCGTCGTTTTCTTGCATAATTTCCTTTACCACAACCAGGCATGTATGCAATAAATTTTGGAGGTAACTCACCTGCCAATCGTACTTTAGCCTCGATTAACCAACGGATGTCTGCAGGTATGTTATTCCTCATGAGTAATCGCATGCGTTCGGACCGGGCTTTATAGATCGTAAGGAGGGCATTCTGAGGAAGTGAAGGGAATCGCTTGTGAAGCTTCGCTAGAATCTCGGTTCTGTCCATACCTTCGCCTCAGAATATCAGTTATTATGGGAAACTGAAGTAACCGACTTGATTGTCACGGAGTACCGTTATCCGCCACTTCACCGGGGTAGCAAACTAAAGCAAACAAAAAGAAAAACAAATTAAAACACACAAGAAAATTAAAATCGTCCTCTTATTGAATTTACCTCAAGCTCCAACTGGATGTCGTAAACACTTCTCTCAATGTCTCTGAGTTGGCTTTCTAAACCCTCAACATAGGCTACTAACTCTGGTGGTTGTAGAGCCCAAATGCGATGTGTTTTACAAAATTGAATCTGCCTTTTGAGATGAGTTTTGACACGTTGAAGTGGTTTAAGAATGTTCAGGAGGAACGGTCTAAGTAAGATACTCATGATTAAAAACGATAAAAGAAAACTTAATAGTTAAACAAACACACTTATGCAAAAATAATTTCAATTAGCAGAAGAATAATATAAAGAAAGAAAAAAATCAAATCAACGAAAAGAAGAAAAAAAAATCAATTCAAATTTGGTGGGTCACTCAAATTTATTTCGGTGTCTTCTCCATGTGGTTGGTATTCTAGATATGGCTTTAATCTTTGACCATTAACTTTAAACGTGACACCGTTCTTTGGGTCCTTAATTTCAATTGCCCCATGTGGAAAAACAGTATGAACAATAAATGGGCCAGACCAACGAGAGCGTAACTTACCTGGGAATAGATGCAAGCGAGAATTGAATAAAAGCACTTTCTGACCTGGAGTGAACGATTTTCTCATAATGTGCTTGTCATGAAAGACTTTCATTCGTTGCTTGTAAATCTTGGCATTTTCGTATGCGTCATTGCGAATTTCTTCAAGTTCTGCCAGTTGTAATCTTCTTTCTGAGCTGGCTTGCTGCATGTCAAAGTTGAATTTCTTGATGGCCCAATATGCACGATGCTCAAGTTCCACAGGTAGGTGGCAAGCTTTTCCATACACTAGCCTGTAGGGTGACATCCCAATCGGGGTCTTGAAAGCCGTTCTATATGCCCATAATGCATCATCAAGTCTTAATGACCAATCTTTTCTGTCTGGCCTCACCGTCTTTTCTAATATGTGCTTTATTTCTCGATTGGAGATCTCAACTTAGCCACTGGTTTGTGGATGATATGGGGTCGCCACTTTGTGAGTGATTGAATACTTTGTCAAAAGTGCTTTGAATGCTTTATTACCAAAGTGGGCACCACCATCACTGATTATCGCTCGAGGGAATCCAAAGCTTGATACAATATTACTTTTCAAAAATCCTATCACCACTTTGTGATCATTGGTTCTGCATAGAATTGCTTCTACCCATTTTGATACGTAGTTAACAGCAACCAATATGTATTGATGGCCAAAAGAAGAGGAAAGGGGTCCCATGAAGTTGATACCCCATACATAAAAAATCTCAACCACTAAAATTGGATTTAGTGGCATCATGTTCCTTTGTGTAATGCTCCTCATTCGTTGATAGCTATCACATGAAGAACATAAAGTGTAAGTGTCTCGAAATATAGTTGGCCAATAGAAACCACATTGTAAAACTTTAGTCGCTGTTTTCTTAGCACTGAAATGGCCTCCACAAGCTTGTTCATGGCAGAATGAAAGGATATTCTGAATTTCACTTTCTGGGACACATCGTCTAACAATTTGATCTGCACAATACTTGAACAAATACGGATCATCCCAAAAGAAATTCTTTATTTCTGCAAAGAATTTAGCCTTGTCTTGGTTGGTCAAATGCCCTGGAAGTTGACCTGTAACAAGATAATTAACGATATCAGCATACCAAAGTAATACTTTCACAATCATTAATTGTTCATCTGGAAATGACTAATTCAATGTTAATGGCTCTGCAATTGTGTCTAAATGGAGACGAGAGAGATGGTCTGCCACAAAATTTTCTGTGCCTTTCTTGTCTTTGAATTCCAAGTCAAATTCCTGCAAAAGTAACACCCAACGAATTAGTCTAGCTTTTGCATCTTTCTTTGTGAGAAGATATTTAAGAGCAGCATGATCAGTGAACACAATTATTTTACAACCAATGAGATAAGATCGAAATTTCTCTAATGCAAACACTACTGCTAGCATTTCTTTTTCAGTAGTTGAATAGTTCAATTGTGCATCATTCAATGTCATACTAGCATAGTAAATAACATGGGGAATTCGATCAACTCTTTGTCCTAATACTGCTCCTACTGCATAATCAGATGCATCACACATGACTCAAATGGTAAGCTTTAATTTGGAGGTTGAATGATGGGAGATGATGTCAGCAACTGCTTTAATTTTTCAAAAGCCACAAGACATGAATCATTAAGATAAAAGGTACATCCTTAGCAAGTAAATTGCATAAGGGTCTAGAAACTTTGCTAAAATCTTTAATGAAACGTCTATAAAAACCAGCATGCCCAAGGAAAGATCTTACTTCTCTGACTGTTTTGGGTGGAGGAAGATTAGAAATGAGATCCACCTTGGCTTTGTCAACCTCAATACCTTTGCTCGAAATGATGTGACCGAGAACAATACCTTGTTGTACCATAAAATGGCACTTTTCCCAATTCAAGACTAAATTCTTTCCGATACATCTCTGTAAAACTTGTGTTAGATGATGTAAACATTGATCAAACGAGTCACCAAAGACAGAAAAATCATCCATTAAGACTTCAAGGAATCGTTCAACCATGTCAGGAAAAATGCTCAACATACATCGTTGAAATGTAGCAGGTGCATTACATAATCCAAATTAAGATGTGTATAAGAGACAGGTGTTAGATGATGTAAACATTGATCAAACGAGTCACCAAAGACAGAAAAATCATCCATTAAGACTTCAAGGAATCGTTCAACCATGTCAGGAAAAATGCTCAACATGCATCGTTGAAATGTAGCAGGTGCATTACATAATCCAAATTAAGATGTGTATAAGAGACAGGTTTTACAGAGATGTATCGGAAAGAACTTAGTCTTGAATTGGGAAAAGTGCCATTTTATGGTACAACAAGGTATTGTTCTCTGTCTCTTATACACATCTACAACTTGCACAAGACTGACCCATGAACTATCAGAAATGGGGTAAATGATACCTGCGTCCAATAGCTTAAGGACTTCTGTTCTAACAACTTCTTTCATATTAGGATTTAACCGACGTTGCATTTCCCTAGTAGATTTTGCATTTTCATTAAGGTGAATGTAATGCATGCAGTCTACTGGGTTTATACCTTTTATGTCCGCTATTGTCCATCCTAATGCTCCTTTGTGCTCTTTTAAAACATCCAACAACTTACCTTTTTGTTCGTCATTGAGGGATGATGAGATGATTACCGGTAGAGAACTTTCTTCTCCCAAAAATGCATATTCCAGAGTGTTGGGCAATGGTTTGAGCTCGAGTTTCGGTGGTGATTTTGATGATGGGATGAGTTTCTTCTCTGATGGTGCTAATTGTTCAACTCTTGACTTCCATTTATTGGTGCTCATGGGTGGTGTTGAGTCAAGTAGAGCGTTGACCTCATCGACTGATCTGTCAATATCAAAATCCAAACCAAAGTGAGTTAAACATGTTTGTAAAGGATCATCACTAAGGTTTGAAACAAAAGTGTCATCAACTAATGCTTCAATTAAATCCACATCAACAATTCCATCATCTGCACTGTGAGGTTGTTTGGCAATGTTGAAGATGTTCAGCTCCATAGTCATGTTGCCGAAGGACAACTGCATATTTCCAGTTCTGCATTGAATGTGAGCATCCGCAGTTGCCAAGAAAGGTCGGCCTAGAATAATGGGGATGTGCTTCCTTGAATCCTGTATTGGTTGAGTGTCAATTACAATGAAATCAACAGGAAAATAAAACTTATCTACCTGGATAAGCACGTCCTCTACAATACAACGAGATATTTTTGTAGATCGATCTGCAAGCTGTAACACCACTGGAGTTGGGTGTAATTCTCCAAGTCCAAGTTTCAAAAATACTAAGTAAGGCAACAAATTTACACTAGCTCTTAAATCCAACAAAGCATTTTCAATTGTGTGGTTCCCTATGCTACATGAGATAGTGGGGGAGCCGGGTCATTGCATTTTAGAGGAATTTTATGTTAAATGATAGAACTAACATTTTCTGTTAAAAATGCCTTCTTTTGAACATGAATGTTTCTCTTTTTAGTACAGAGGTCTTTAAGAAACTTGGCATAAGATGGAACTTGTTTAATAGCATCAAGCAAAGGGATGTTAACACTTACCTATTTGAAGATTTCAAGAATCTCACCTGTGGATTTTCCCTTCTTTCCTTTTGCCAACCTCTGAGGAAATGGAGCTTTAAGAACATATTCTCGTGGGTTGGTTTCTTCTTTCTCCTCTGGTGATGAGTCCTCAGCATTTACAGGTACAATTTGATTTTCTTTTGTCACCGGCATCTCCACTTTGTTGTCAACTTCTTTTCCTTTTCGTAAGGTCATGACTGCTTTGACCTCTCCATGCTGTTGTGGTGAACTGGTACTTGCTTCATGTACTCCTTTAGGATTAGGCACTGGTTGACTTGGAAACTTACCTTTCTCAACAGTCATTGCCAAGGTCTGAACTGAAGAAGCAAGTTGTCCCACCATCTTCTCGAGGCTTGAAACTGATTGAGCTTGTGAGTTGAAGCCTGCTCTCAACTCATTTCGTAGTCCATCAATGGTGCGGTTCTGTTGCTCAATCGTGGAGTGAGTAAGATTCTTGAGATTCTGGAATGAATCCTCCCACGGTCTAGGTTGTGAGTAGTTCTGGTTTTGATTATAGGGTCTAAATGGGGGCTGAGAGGCTTGAGGATTTTGAGGAATTGGTTGCATTGGTGGAGCTGGAGCTGCTGGTCCATTCTGTTGGAATCCTTGAGACCATGAAAAATTGGGGTGGTCTCTCCATCCAGGATTATATGTGTTGGAGTATGGGTTGTAATTTGATGGCTTTCTCATTACACCAATGGCATTGGCTTGATCTGAGTATGAGTCAGGGTCATGTGGCTCTGTTGATTTAGCAGTCGATAACGATGCTATTTGTCGAGCAAGACCTTCAACCATCTCCTTGACTTCTTTGATTCCTGAAGTTGATTCGCCAATGTGAACCTCATTTACTCCCTTAATTCTTCTAGTATTCCTGAGTGATCGACTCCGTTGTTGGGAATTATCCGCTTGTCGCTGGAAGAATTCCCAAATCTCTGTTGCACTTTTTGACATTAGCTCTCCTCCGCTTGTTGCCATTAGCCATTCTTGCACATTTGGCAATAATTCCTCCAAAAAGTATTGGCATTGGTGCTATTTCTCGTACCCATGATGTGGACACTTTAAGAGTAGCCCATTGAATCGCTCCTATGTTTCGAAAAATTGCTCGTCCTCTCTTTAGGTAAACACCGAGATTTCCCTGCGAATAGCATTGGTTTTATGTACTGGGAAATATTTATTCAAAAATTTCGTTACCATTTGTTCCCATGATGCAATACTATTAGCGGGCAATGTATTAAGCCATGAACGAGCTCTATCCTTTAAAGAAAATGGGAATAGTCTAAGTTTTACATCATCATCTGAAAAATTCTCATATTTAAATGTTTGACAAATAGCATGAAAATCATTCAGATGATTATATGGATCCTCATTTTCTAGGCCATAGAATGTGGAGAGACAATTTAGCAAATTAGGTTTTAGTTCAAAACTCCTAGCAGCTACATTTGGGTATTTTATGCATGATGTGCTCAAATTAGCTAAGGGATTAAAATAGTCCTTCAATGGCCTATCCTGTGGTTGCAAATCCATTTTATTTTTAACTTATTTGTGTGTGCAAAGTGTTTTCCCAAGTTCAAGGTCTATAGGTTTAAGATTAGGTAATAATGACCTACGACCATGCATGCAAAACAAATAAAATAAAAATAGGATCAAAACTAATAGAAATAAAGAAGAGGGAGAAATTACGATACTAACCTTATGGCGCTATTACGACCTTACTATAAAAATACACAAAAAAATACGTGAAATAAATTAACTAAAAAAATTAGTAAGATAAATAAAAATTAGAAAGAAGAGAAAAGAAATAACTTGAAAATTAAATTACAGAATTTTAAAGAAGAGAAAAAAATACTAACCTTTAAATGTAGATTCAGTTTTTTTTTCTTTTTTTTTAATAAAAAAATACAATAAAACAATTTAAAAGAAATTATTCACAAAAATTAATTTTATAAATTAAAATTACTTACCTCCCCATCAACGACGCCAAAAACTTGTTGTGCAAATTTTATTAAACTCGCAAGCGCACGAATCTATTATAGAATAGACTAAGGTGACGAGTGTCGATCCCACAAGGAGGTGGATTTTAATTGTGTGTAGAATTAATTTTATAAATGGGTGATTGGATTTGTGGTGGAAATGATTTGGAATATGCTAAAACTTAAATTAAAATGACGAGAATAAATTCTGAAATTGGAATTGAAATGGCGAGAATAAATTGAAGAGAATTCTATTGAAATGACGTACTTGGGTATCTGGATCCGTATCAACATGCATCATGGGCTAAATATTCCTTATTAATACCAATTAAATCATGAGGGGGGAATCCACACCTCATGAACCACGCTCTAATCAATATGGTGCTAAGGGCTTATCGTGCCAAATAATAATAACCTTGTACTAGGGGGCCGGTGAAACCAAGGCGGTACTAGACAAGATTAGTATTATTTGTCGACGAGAAGTCAAAATATCCACAAAAACTAGAGGGGAAGAGAAAATAAAGTTACCAAATAAAGCCCATGACACATGTTGAGACTTCACCTTCAACCCAAGCTTGAAAGAAAATTAGCCACTCATAATTTAACTAGGGGCAAAATGAGAATTTATTAAAATACGTAGAAAATACAAGATGGAGAAGGAATTAAAGAAAATGGAGTCCAAAAATAGATTCAGAGGCATCAAATTAGGGGGAGAGGCCCCTTTTTATAGATACATCGAGTAAATCATGACCATCGGATTAAAAACAGTTTGGACGCTCAGGATTGCGCCACGTCATCAGTCAATAGTCCGCGTGGATGAACAGTAACACGGTTTGACCTGGGTGAACAGTGATGCGGTTTGGTTGAAAATAATCCTGTGTGTTGTATGTACCGTACGTGAGATTTTTGGTCTACTGATATGCTGCCACGTCATCGATCAACAGTACATAAGAATTTTAGTCCAACAGGATCGTGACACCTCATCAGCCAATGCTACATCATCGGTCAATGTCACGTCATCGATCCGTCTATGTGAACAGTGCCGTGAACAATAACGTAGATAGTACCCGTATATGTGAATAGTACCGTACATGTGAACAATACCATTTTTCCTTTTATGCTTCTCCTAAGGTTTTCGACCGTCTTGAGTTCAAAAGTGATGTCCGTTTTGCCATCTGATCTCTTGTTTATTGTGAAATGACCATGATACCCCTAAAATACATAAAATACTTAATTAAAATAAAACACACATAATTAAATTACAAGAAGCTTAAATACATAAAAGTAAGGGTTGTTAGTAAGATATGAAATGTAAAATGACGATTTTCTCCTTTATAAATATGCATTTTCTAACATTCAACACTCATGTCTAAAAGCACATCAGAGAATTAGAATTTCTTTCAGTGAGAATCAGATAATTCTCAACAACTGAGTTGATAATTCAGGAATGTGAGAAAAATTAAGGGAGAAATCCATGTTGGCGAGTCAAGATCAGAAATAAAAGAAGTCAAAGTAATAGTTGAAGGACTCTTTCGCTAAATAGATCATTGACGGCTGTTAAATCAATAGAGCCATAAGAATACAACCAATTTGACCATGATTCATACCCAGATCAAGCCAATGTTATAAATGTAGTAGGAAAGCAAACAAATTACAACCCTTACTCCAATACCTATAATCCTAGATGGACAGATCATCTCAACTTTTCATGATCTCAAGGATTCTAACAAAAAGGAATAAAAGCTCCGACTCCACCAATGCAACCAACTTTTCAAGCTCGTTAAGTCTCTCAACCACCACTCAGACTATACAATCATAATCAAAATTACTCAAAGCCAAAACCATGGGAAGAGGCACTCTAGAATTTCAAAAATTTGACCCATTACACCATTGACGAGTTACGGAATGAGATGAGGGCTGACTTCAATTTACAAGCCCAATCAATCTCAAACCTTAAGAAGATGGTGGGCCAACTTGTCTTCAGTTCAAACCTTGGCAATGACCATTGAAAAAGGCAAATTCTCAAGTCAGCCAATGCTTAATCCTAAAGGAGTGCATGGAGTGAGTACAAGTTCATCCCAACATCATGAAAAGGTAAGAGTCGTCATGACCTTGTGAAAAGGCAAAAAAGTAGACAACAAAGTGGAGATGCCAGTGAAAAAGACAACTCAAGTTATACCCTTAGAATCTGAAGACACATCAACAAAGGAGAAAGAAGATAGCAGCCCACAAGAAGCTCATTTTTCTCAGAGGTTAGCTAAAGTAAAGAAGAGAAGTACCACAGGTGAGATTATGGAGATTTTTAAACAGGTAAGTATTAACATCTCTTCACTTGATACGATTAAACAAATGCCTTTTTATGCCAAGTTTTTCAAAGACCTTTGCACTAAAAAGAAAAACATTAATTTCTAGAAAAAAAATACATTTTTAATAGAAAATATTAGTTGCATACTTCAACATAAGATTCCTCCAAAATACAAAGACCCTAGCTACCCTACCATCTCATGTAATACAGGGAACCACACATTTGAGAACACTTTGTTGTACTTAGGAGTTAGTGTAAATATTCTGCCTTATTTAGTGTTTGTGAAACTTGAACTAAGAATATTACATCTAACTCCAGTGGTGTTGCAACTTACAGATCGATCCATGAAAATGCCTTGCGGTATTGTGAAGGATGTGCTTATTCAGGTAGATAAATTTTATTTCCCTGTTGATTTCATTGTGATTGACACTCAACCAATGCATGATTTGAAGAAGCACATCCCCATTATCTTGGTTCGACTTTTCTTAGCAACTGTCAATGCTCACATTCAATGCAGGATCGAAAATATACAGTTGTCCTTTGGCAATATGACTATAGAGTTGAATATCTTCAACATTACCAAATAATCTCATGATAGAGAAGATGGAGTCGCTGATATGGATGTAATTGAAGAATCATTTGATCATACTCTTCCTTCTAACTTTAGTGATGACTCGTTAGAAGAATGGTTAATACACTTTGGATTGGTTTTTGACAAGATCAATGCCTTTCTTGATTTATGGAATTTAAAGAAAATGCAATTAGCACCATCAGGGAAAAATCTCATTTCATCATCAGAATCACCACCAAAGATTGAGTTAAAACCATCACTTGACTCTTTGAAGTATACAATCCTGGGAGAAGAAACAAATTGTTAGAAATCACCTCATCCTCCCCTAACGTCAAACATAAGAATGCAGATGTCATTTACCTCATCTGTTGTTCAAAAAGGAGATTATAACTAGTAGAACCTAAAGACATTCTCAAAAATAAAAATGCCAAAGACTATAAGAAGCAGATGAAAGTCTTTCATGATAAGCAAATTATGAAAAAAAAATTCACACCAGGTCAGAAAGTGTTTTTATTCAATTCTCACTTGCACGTCTCCCCAAGTAAAATTCGCTCTCGATGGTCTGATCCATTTATTGTTCACACTGTTTTTCCACATGAAGCCATTAAACTTAAGAATCCAAAGAATTGTGCAATTTTTAAAGTTAATGGTCGGAGAAGTAAAGTCATATCACGAGTACCAACCATATGAAGAAAACATCGTAATAGATTCAAGTGACCCACCAAATCTAAAACTTTTTCCATCTCTTTTCAATGACTTAACTTTTCGTTATTTTTTCTTTACTAATTTATTTATTTTTTACTAAAGTGTGTTTGTTTGACAATTGTATTTTCTATTTCATCACTTTTGTTATAAATCTTGAGTACCTCAGTGAGAGAAATCATTTTCAACCACGTTAAGCGACTTCAAGCGTCACCTAAACGGCTTGATCTAATTTTGTCGATCACATCCTATTTGGGATCTTCAACCACCAGAGTTAGTATCCCATTTTAAAGATTTAAAGAGACAACTTAGATAAATAGAAGATAGTATCTATGAAACCCAATTAGAACTTGAGGTAAACTTAATAAGAAGACGATGGTGAGTTAACATCCCGCCCTTTGTATTGTGTGTTTTTATTTTTGTTTGCTTTCACGTGCATTGTGTTTTTGCTAGATTTATTCTTTTCTTTGGTGTGTTATCGTTTGTCACCCTAGTTAAGTGACAGATAACGATACTCAATGACTATTAAAGTCGGTTCCTTCAGTTTCCTACAATAATTAATATTCTCTAGCCAACGTATAGATAGCAACACAACTCTTACAGAGCTTCACAAGTGATTTCCCTTCCTTCTTCAAAATGTACTCCTCATAATTTACAAAGTTTAGTTTAAACGTATGCGTCTACTCATGAAGAATAACATCCCTATCAACATTCGTTGGTTAATTGAAGTCAAAGTATGATTAGTAAAGGAATTACCCCTTAAATTTATTGCCTACATGCCTGGTTGTAGGAAAAGAAATTATGCAAGAAAATAAAGAGTTTCACGGCTTCCAGTTTTTGTCATAAGTGTGCCAAAATACAATACTCTAAAAACCATTCACTTTGGGAATGGTGTCCGATAACAAGGACAATAAGATTAAATTCATTAAGAATGGTTTGAATAAGGAGTTATCAGATAATATCCTTTCGACTCTTGAAACACATCCCAATAGATATGTACAACATGCAACTTCCCGGTTATGGCCATTATTCTAAAAAGAACGTGCATGATACAATCTCGAAAATCTTACTATAAAGGACTTTGTTTGTCATTTTATAAGAAAACCGAATGGAAAACATATTCTCAACCCATAAGAGGGCATTCAAGTCGTTCTGAACATAAAAGTTGAAGAAGATGTGAACCACAATCACAACTACCAGTACATATCATTTTGATTTACTGTTTGCTTTATTACTTTTAATGGTTTGATTTCTATCTAATTATTGTTTATTTCCTTTTACTGTTTGCTTTTGAATAATTGAGTCTTCATATTTATGCATCATTTGACAAACCTAGCCCATTTACAGTTGTGTATTATTATATATGTCACAAAGATCTTTAAATATGAGCATTTTTCAAGCATTCACAGATGGTTTTTGAGATTTTCCAAATGGTAGCCACTTCAAACAGACAATTCAAAAAAAGTTTGTGTGCTTTCTGGGTTTCACTATGACAAATATAGAGAGTTTGTTCAAGCAACTATGGATCTTGGTTAAGTACTAGCAGAGAGAAAGATACACTTAGTATATGGAGGAGGTGACCGAAGATTATCAAGACTTGTCTCATAAGCCACTTTTACTAGAGTAAACCAAGTGCTTGGTATCATCCCAAAAGCCCTCAAAGCTCTGTCTAGGTCACCAATTGAAGAAGAGTCAGTTGTCTCAGGTATGTAAAAAAAGATAATCGAAATGCTAAAACATGTTGACATTTTCATTTTCTTACCAAGAGATCTTGCAACTTTAGATGCACTAATTACCTTTGCTTCTTCGACTTATTTCAATATTCATAAAAATCCCATGGGTTTGTTAAATGTCAACAACTTTTATGATGACTTTATAGCATTTATTAATCATGCAATTAAAAATCATTTTATTTCAGTTTTAGCGAAGTTGCTCTTTATTTGTGCTCTTACTGCTAATAAGTTACTTGATCTTTTAGAAGCTTATAGAACATAGTCAGATCCTAAGACTCTTACGTTGGATTGGTCGACTGATGATGGTAGCGTTAGTAGTAAGAAGCACAAACTAGATTTCACTTTCCGTTTGTAAATATTTTCTATTGTAATGTTCAGATGATATCTTTTAAATTCTACTTCTTTCCTTCAAGACATTGAGAAAAATGTCTCGTTCTGGTTAGGGGGAGGGAATAGTTAACAATTATGGAATAAATGATAGTTATGTTGCTATTGTTACTAACCATTTCTGAATTTTTGAGTCGAAAGTGACTGAATATGAAGTTTAGTTACTCTAGAAACACATCTTCCTAGTCTTGGTGTCTAGTAAAAAAAAAAACAAAACAAAACAAAATTATTGAATTTTTTTCTGATATTATTGACTAATCCTTTTTGTCTATCTTGGCCATCTTAAGAGATTCAACAAACCAATCTAGACACACACATGAGACAAGTAATGGTGGTGGTAAGTTGAAATTTTGTAATACCTAATCCTTTCGTTTCATTCATGAGCAACAATTAAAGGCGGTGGTCATTATACCCTAAAAAAAAGAATAATAAGAGACATTCTCACTTAGTAACTGAGTCTTTTGCCTCAGTAAGCAAAGAGTATTCGCTTCAAACGGTGAGAGATGATCAAAATTTTCGAAACTCTTACATAGTAATACGGCCTCCTGCCTCAGTAAACATAGAGTGTTTGCGTTAAACGTTGAGAATTTGATTTGTCCAGCCCAACTCTTTTTTAGTAACCTGGCCTCTTACCTTAGTAAGCAGATACTGTTCGCATAAAATAAATAGAATTGGTTAAAGAAATAATATAAATAAACATACTGCCTACAGAAGGAACTCTAATGAGACGGTAAGAATAAAAGTATTGCTTTATTTTGACCAAACCCCATAATCAATGTGTCAAACATTGCTAAGCACTAAAAACGGTCTGCTAAATTTTTTATTCATGGTTGAGTAGCAAAAAGGAAGGACATAATTTTTCGGAAAAGTTCATTGATTTGGTAAACATATTTTAATTTGAATTTCGTTAGATTTCATCGCTTAATTTGCTAAGGACTAGCAACAAGCTAGTTGGGGGGGTGTGTTGAGTATTGGAGAATGCAAATTTATACAGGATAAAATTATCATTTTATACTCTAAGTCTCACTAACATTTTCATTTTTACATGTTTAAATCCTCTAAGATTTTATTATGTGTGTTTTATTATAATTTAAGTATTTTATGTAATTCAGGAATATTTTTACCATTTCACAACTAACGAGAAAGTCAGATAGTAAAATAGATGGCATTTTTTATGTCGGAACGATTGAAAACCTTAGGAGGCGCATAAAAAGGTATTTGGTACTGTTCACGAATAAGGTAATGTACACATATACGACATTGTTCACATATACGGTACGATAATGTGGCATTGACTGATGATGTGGCATTGACCGATGATGTCGCAACATCCTATTAGACCAATGATGTGGCAATGATTGATTATGTGGTGTTTACTGATGTAGCATGATGCTATTGGATAAAAATAATGATGTGGCATTGACCGATGACAAGGCAGCATCTTATTGGACCAAACTGTTAATATAGTGTTGACTGATGATACGTTCCAACCAATCAAAGCTTGCCACGTGGCACAATCCTAAGCATATGATAGAGGGCTTCCCCATAATTTGACACCCCTGAATTTATTTTTGAGCTTTATTTTCTGTAATTCTCTCTCCATCTTGAAATACAAGTTATGCAACCCAAGAAGGGGGTGAATTGGGTATTTAAAAAATTAAGCAAGCAAATCACGCATTAATTCAATTTAATGCCTTAATGAAATCGAAAGCAATAAATTTAATAAATCACAAAAATGAAAGAGTCAGGGAAGAGAAAACAAACACGAGGATTTTTACGTGGTTCGGCAATCTCTGCCTATGTCCACGCCTCCAAGCACACCGGGTTTGAAGATTTCACTATCCAAGCCTCCCAAGTCTTCAAACACTTACAATTGACTTCCAAGGTGTCAATGAACCTTTACAAAAAAAGATTATCCCCAATCTCTTATCCCAAGTGTATCCCAACACTTACAACCTCTCAATTTGATTTTACAAAAAGGATTACAAAACTTTCTCTCACACAATGTGTTTGAATACAAATGAAAGCTCAATATGTGTGAATAAGTTAAATAAATACAAAGTTTATGCTCTTAGATTTGCAGAGAATTGCTCAAAATGTCAATGGTTGCATTATTTAAAATGAATTTGATTTGAGCAAATTTATAGTTGAGGAAGAAAACTAGCCGGTATTGACTTTCTTGTAATAACCAGCTTGCCGCTTTTGTGAATCCGGTTAGCCGATTCATGTTACCGTTATGTTCAAAAATTTGAATTTTTGAACATCCGGTATGTCGTTTTCATGAATCCGGTTAGCCGATTTCATTCCAGAGAGTTTTTGCCCATAACCAGATTGCCGTTTTGTAACATCCGGTTAGCCGCTTTGCTATAGTTCTGGCTACAGTGAACTACTTTCTAAAATTATAATTTTATCTCAAAACTTTCTATTATTATATTATGGCCCAAAACATTATGAATAGTTGCAAATAGGTCCACTTTCAGAATTTATAAATAATACTTGTTATTCCCAAAAATTTTTGAAATTATTATATTCCCCAAACTATGTGAAATTATGGAATAGCCCAAAAGATTTAAATATTTTCAAAAAGGTCCAAATCTGAAATTCAAAAACAATATTTATTAAAATCAAAGATTGTAAAATTCTTTCATTTTAGTTCAGAACTTGAAAAACAACTTAACTCCATAAAATCATTTTCTTATTATAAAAGCACAATATATAAATCTTTGTTTAACTACTCTCAATTTTCTTTAACCAAAACATGTGGTTTGTTATCATCAAAATCAATATTTATAGCCATATAGGCTAACAATCTCCCCATTTTTTATGATGACAAAACACATTATAGAAAATTGATTTAGTTATGAAAAGCTCCCCCTTAATCAATGCAAGGTTAAAAACTACTTTAAAAAATATTTAAAAGATCCCCCTGCATAAATGCATATGAACATATTTTTCATAACAAATGAATTTCCCGTATTTCCCTTTAATATATTATATCTCCCCCTTCATCATCAAAAAGAATAAATAACTCCCCCTATCAATCATCAAAATCTCAATACAAGCACATTAGTTCAAAAATATCCAAAGTATAAGGAAATAATATAACAAACAATCAAAGTAAATCCATATCATCCAAACCAAATACATAATCCAAAAGCATAACAACCATCCATATAATCATAAATAAAAGAATATAATGCAGTAAATGAAATGTTGGCATGTCCAAATACAGGCATAAGAGACTACTGAGGTGGTGAGGATGGTGGTGATGAAGGTGAATATGGATATGGAATGCCGAAGTGCTCAAAGACGAGGAGTTGTCCATGAATGAGCTGCTGCTGCTGAAACTCACTCTGCCGCACAGAGAGTGTCCTCACCTCATCCATAAGTTGCTGAAGAGTGACCTCTTCAGAAACAAGAGGCTTGAGAGGTGGTAAAACAGGTGCAGAGGCCTGAGGAGTAGAAATAGACATCGGACGGTCTCGACGTCTACGCTGGCCCCGATATAGGAGTGAGAAATTAGGAAGTTGATTAGCAGGAACCACATCGTTGAGTGGCCGATCATCACTCAGAGCAAGAAAAGTATACTTATTGTCAAAAATCCTTACCCAAGCTCCATTATGCCACTCAAAACCTAAAGCACTAACAACTTCATCCCCGATGCTCTTAGATGGCCTACATGATGGTTCATGGATAATTACCTTAAAGTGTTTAAGGATTTGGGTGATAAAATGACCGTATGGAAGAGAATGGGTAATCAATTTAGGAATAGAAAGCATGGTTTGAACAATGGAGTAACCTATGTCAACTGGACAACGTCTAAGAATACAATCAATCAAGGCAACATCCATATGGGAAACCTCATCCAAATGGCCTAATCTAGGAAGCACAATACTCTAAATAAAACGAAGTAATATCCGAGTTTGAAGACAAAGACATTGGGTATGGAAATGGATGGTACAATCATCATCAGAAAGGTCAATACGACGACATATATTTTTAACAACGTCAATATGATCATAATCATCAATATTGGGAGTTGTCCTAGGTGAAAAAATTTGTAGGCCATCATCGGAGGTTCCTAAGATAGAGTTCAACTCCGAATCATCAATCGAAACTCCTCCAACTTTGGTGATTACTCGATTCTCTTTCTTCGCGGAAGTATCCATATTCGAGTAAAATACTTTCACCTAGTCGGAATATACATTTTCTTCATTCAAAAGGGCATTTATCCAACCAACATCTTCCAATAATTGAAATAAATTTCTATTACTAATACTAAGAGTACGAAGCCAATCCGGTAAAACGAAAAATGAAGTGAGTACCTCACAGGTCATGAAATTGTTGTGAAATCGTTTGACCAAATGCTTGGCCGAAAAATGAGTGGACTCAAAGGTAACTGGGTAGAAGAGCCTCCTGCTTGCCGCGACCGTTTGGTGGGTTGAACAGGTTCTTTGCCTTTTCCACGAACCGGCCGTGAGCTTGACATGGTGATTTGGATTTATTTGAAGTGAAATGAGGCAATGAGAAGGGAGATGATGAGGATTGAAATGAATATTGAGGTTCAATTTGGATCAAAACTAGCTTTAAGAGGAAAGAATTTAGAGAGAGAAAATTTTGTTTGAAAACCTATGTGAGATTCGGATCTAATGAGTTTGATGGTAAAAATGGTTTTTGAAGATGACTTTTGACTAAAAAATAGATGGGGAATAAGATTTATGAATTGATTTGAGTTGAAAAATGAGTTGAAATGATGGATTTTGGCGTGAGAGAAAGTGAGGAAGAATTGGTTTAGAGAGAAAAAGAACAACCGGTTTACCGAAAGAGAGAAGATGATGAATAGTTGATATAGGCACGAATCCGGTCAACCGAATAGCACTAACCAGTTTTCCGGTTTATGTCCAGAAAGGCTGAGCTTGAATCCGGCATACCGGTTGGCAATAACCGGTTGACCGGTTACTTCCAGTAAGTCCAAACTTGAAACCGATTTTCCAGAATTTATAATCGGTTAGCCGATTGTGGGCAGTGAGTGCAGAATGAGAATTTGGTTTGCCGGATCTTTTAACCGGTTATCCGGATTGTTCCAGCATCTTGTCAACTTGAATCCAGTTTTCTGGATTGTATAACCGGTTATCTGGTTGATTAGAAGTTATAAATAGGTTAAGCTTTGATAAACAGTTTTGAAATATGATAAGCTCTTAGACTTGTATTATACACACTAATTTATTTTTGGCTTACAAATTGATCAATTTTTAAATCATTTTGAGATTCAAAATTTTTCAATAAGCTATTTAATTCAAGAAACATAAATCCATACAAAAACAAACATATCAAGCTATTTAATTCATGAAGCATAAATCTATATAATAACAAACATACCAACTTAATTAACAAATCATAATTCAATATGCAACATTCATCCTTCCAAGCTCATTTCTTATCTTTATAAAATGCTCTTCACTAAGAGGTTTTGTAAAGATATCTTAAATGCTCTTCACTAAGAGGTTTTGTAAAGATATCCGCAAGTTGATTTTCTGTAGAAACAAATTTAATCATAACATCTCCTTTTTTCACATGATCTCTTAGAAAATAATGCCTAATTTCTATATGCTTAGTCCTAGAATGTTGAATTGGATTCTTGGATAGATTAATAGCACTAGTATTGTCACACAAATAGGTATTTGATCAAGATTAATACCATAGTCTTTAAGGGTTTGTTTCATCTAAAGGTCTTGTGCACAACAACTACATGCAGCAATATATTATGCCACAATGGTTGAAAGTGCAACCGAATTTTGTTTCTTACTAAACCAAGAGACGAGTGAATGACCGAAGAAGCGACATGTTCCACTAGTACTTTTTCTATCAACATTATATCTAGCAAAGTCGGCATCCGAATAACAAGTTAAGTTAATATGAGTTCCCTTATGATACCAAAGGCCAAGATTGATGGTGCCAATTAAATATCGAAAAATTCATTTGACAGCAAGCAAATGTGACTCTTTAGGGCACGATTGAAATCTAGCACACATGCATACACTAAACATAATATCAGGCCTACTAGCAGTCAAGTAGAGGAAGGATCTGATCATACCTCGATATGTCTTGATGTCAACCTCCTTACCCTTTTCATTTTTATCCAGCTTGATTGTAGTACTCATTGGAGTGCTTTTTGCAATTCTATTATTATAGCCAAATCTTTTAAGTAGATCTTTTACATACTTGACTTGATTTATGAAAGTTTCATCCGCATCTTATTTTATTTGCAGTCTAAGGAAGTACTTCAACTCTCCCATCATACTCATCTCAAATTCTTTACTCATGCAAGATGAAAATTCCTTGCACATAGACTCATTAGTAGAACCAAATGTAATATCATCAACATAAATTTGAACAATAAGTATATCTTGGTTCTTATGCTTAACAAAGAGAGTGGTGTCCACTTTTTCCATCGAAAATTTGTTATCTAACAAGAAGTTTTTAAGCCCATCATACCATGCTCTAGGTGGTTGTTTTAGTCTATACAATGCCTTACATAACTTATACACATGATCTGGAAATTTTTCATTTTCAAAACCAGGGGGTTGTTTCACATAAACTTCTTCCATAATATAACCATTTAAGAAAGCACTCTTGACATCCATTTGAAACAAAATAAAATCTTTATAACATGCAAAGGCTAAGAGCATTCTAATGGATTCTAGTCTAGCTACAGGTGCAAATGTTTCATCAAAATCAATTCCCTCTTCTTGGTTGTATCCTTGAGCTACTAATCTAGCTTTATTTCTCACAACCACACCAGATTCATCCATTTTGTTTCTAAATACCCATTTGGTACCTATAATGGATTGATGTTCCAATTTGAGAACTAATACCCACACATTATTTCTCTCAAATTGATTTAACCCCTCTTGCATTGCCATAATCCAAGATCATCATTTTCCGCATCCGTAAAGGATTTTGGTTCAATTTGAGATATAAATACAGCATGCTCACATGTATTCCTAAGTGACGACCTAGTAGTTATACCTTGTGATGGATCTCCTAAAATTAAGTCCTTAGGGTGAGAAGAAATATACCTCCACTCATTGGGGAGTGTTTGAGAAATACCTTCTTGTTGTTCCATATTTGTTTGTTCTTCTTGTCTATCCTCTTGATTTTCTTGTGGTGCATTCTCTTGTATATCTTTTGATGATTCTTCTTGTAACTCTCCATCTACATCATCATTAACAACTCATTTCTCCGTATAAGAGGGGTTAGATTCATCAAACGTAACATGCATGGATTCTTCCACAATTAAAGTTCTTTTGTTATAAACTTTATATGGTTTGCTTGAGTTTGAATACCCGAGAAAAATGCCAACATCAGATTTTGGATCAAATTTACCAAGATTATCTTTGGTGTTCAAAATAAAACATTTACATCCAAAAACTTTGAAATAATCAATGTTGGGTTTTCTATCTTTGGAAAGCTCATAGGGAGTTTTATTGAGCTGAGGTCTAATCAACACCCGATTTAAAACATAACAAGTGGTGTTGACGGCTTCGGCCCAAAAATATTTTGGTAATGCATTTTCATTCAACATGGTCCTAGCCATTTCTTGAATAGACCTATTCTTTATCTTAAAACCCCCATTTTGTTGTAGAGTCCTAGGTGATGAAAATTGATGCTCAATGCCAAAACCATTACAAAAATTTTAAAATGAATAGATTTCAAATTCTCCACCATGATAACTCCTAATGCATACAATACCATACCCTTTTTCATTTTGAACTTTCTTACAAAATACTTTAAAAACATCAAGAGCATCATCCTTATTAGCTAAGAATAATACCCATGTGTATCTTGAAAAATCATTAACAATTACAAAGGCATAATACTTTCCACTTAGACTAGCATATCTTGAAGGTCCAAATAAATCTATATGAAGTAGTTGTTGATGCGAGATTCTGGTTGTCCTCGTTATACGATCAGGGTCTTTGCTCGATCAACGTTTCCACGACCAGGATCGCTTCTCGTCAAGATTCTTCTCCTGAGGTTCCTGCGTTCACCAAAAAAGGATCAGAGACGCCGGTGGTTTTGCCGGCGTAAACCCTCCGATGCCTAAGTTAGCACAAGGTGTTTACGGGAAAACAGTATAATTCAGATTTATAAAGGGTTTTTGATGTGTTTCACAGCTTGTAAGAAAAAACAGGTCTGGTTGCAATTTGGCAGCGTTTTCCCTCTCAATTTCTTCTGTCCCCCCTTTCTTCATCCGTTTTTCCTCCTTTTATAGCCATTATTCCACCTTCCCCTTCAGTCCTTGTCCCTTACTTTTCGGGTAGTGGTCATTGATGGAGCTTTAACTGCTATATCATGGGTAAACGTGGGGTATTAAATGTATCGTAACGGGTCCGGGAAAAGCGCAATCGCCATGAGTCTGTGGGATCGTGTTCCCACTTTTTCAGGAGACGGGTATCGGCTCGGCATATACCTCTGGTCGGGCATTCGTCTCTGGTCGGGCACTCGTCTCTGGTCGGGCATTCGTCTCTGGTCGGGCACTCGTCTCTGGTCGGGCCACACTCGCCTCCATGCTCTGCTTGCACCATTTGGTTGAGGTGAGCCATACCGGGGCAGAAATAGTAGCATGGCCGACTTGGTGCTTTTACGTACTCAACACCAGTCCCCCAGTTTCTGGTCTTGCGAGTGAAATGAGATAAGAGTAGAAACTAATGATTGACGCCGACCAACCCGGGGCTTCTCATATGGTGTCTTCTGAACATGGGCTTTAATGAGTCTGTCTATTGCATATCTGGGCTTGCCCCAGAACAAATATTGTAGTGGCTAGCGACGTGGCGCTTTCCGACTCTCGGATGTGGATCCCCCATTACCACCATTGTGAGCGAACGGTGATGGACTTCGTGTTTTAACTCTTGGCTAGGAATGCACGTCCTGCCAACTGTCGTTGACTGGGTCTCCTCGCCTTGACCCCTAGCAGGAATGGCCTTATGCCTTTAAATAGGGATCCGTCCTTGTGAATGGCATATTTGTGGACGAGCAAAATAGCCCTGCTCCTGTTCTCCTGCTACCAAGCTCTTACAAGACACACCTGCCCGCAGGACTCTGCCACTAACTATCTGCTCATCAATTCTGGTCTCGTCGAAGTTTTTCCCTCAAACACCGGTCCCCCAGTTTCTGGTGTTGGGATAATGTAATGGACAAGTAGTAGAAACTCAACGGTTTTTGCTCGCGAGGGACTGGAAAAGGCTGCCACGAGTCGTGTCGCATTTAAATGCGGATGTGGTGATGTGGCAGAAATCCACCCCTCCATTTGAATTTCAAATTGACTGTTGCGAGACTCTCGGGATTCGGTACTGTTAAATGCTTGCTATTCAAGGGTTTTTCTTCCAATAAAGTAACCCAAAGCCTCTCGAAGGGAAATTTGCCATTGCCATTTCCCCCGTCTCAGTCCCTATCTCTCCGGCGAAGAAGTTTCGGCATAAAAGCCCCCATCCTTGCCTTTCTCCGACTGAAACAGTACTTCAGGTATTACTTCTTTCTCCTCGGTCTCGGATAGTTTGTAGATAACTTCTTTTTTCTTTGTTTTGCTTGGGGTAGTAGTTGGTGGTGGTGTTTTGGCTATTGTTTAGAGAATGTCGAAGGGTAAAGAGAAAATCGTTGAGATTGATGACGACGAACTAGGTTTCTTGCCTAGTCTGCTCACTGATCCTGCTTTTGACCCCGGGATCCCCTTAGAACCAATTAGGTCAAGTGTCGGTACTAGTGCTAGGAGGATGTCCCCCCAAACAACCTCCACGAGCGGAAGTAACGGTGAGGATGGATCTTCCGGCTCTGAAAGCACCTCGAGTGAGAATGGGGAAGGTGATTCTGGTGAGGTGTCTCCATCCGGAACATCACGACCAGAAGAACGAGGTACAGTAGGAGGTAGAACCTTGTCGCGTGACTATGCCATTGATTACATGTCGTGCACGACCACGGTTGACGAGCTCGATGATCTCCGACTTAGGTATAGTATTCCTGGTGAGATACCACTTAAAATCCCAGGAAAGAAGGATACACCTAGCCGGCCTCCTAGGGGATATGTTACCCTGTTTCTGGAGAGCTTTAAATATGGGCTGAGGTGTCCCTTGCAACCTTACTTTGCCCGGATACTTAACGGGCTAAATCTGGCTCCTGGTCAGCTGAACCCCAATGGGTGGAGAGTGCTCTCTGGTCTGTTCATATTGTGGGATAGATGCTGCCAAAGCGAGCCCACGGTTGATGAGGTGAAGCACCTGTACCAGCTGAAGAGCAGCCCTAAAGATGCCGGCTGGTACTACTTCCAATCTAGCACCAAGAGCAGGAAACCCATAACTGATCTTCCAACTGGTGGTGGTGGGACTTGGAAGAGGAAATTCTTTTTTGCTGGGGGTCCTTGGGGTCAAGTTGCACAAATAAACGGGAAAGATTATCGCATCCCACCCCGTTTCACGGTCCCAGGTTGCCTGCTCGCTTTAGATGTCTCATATCCATAATTGTTCTTGGTTTATTGGTTTGTCTCTAACCAAGTGTTTGTTTATGTTGCAGTTTCTTGGGGTGTTCATTTCCCGCTCAAACTTGCTAAGCTCAAACGGGTCGAGGCTGTACTAGCTAACTCCTGCCCGAGCAAGGAACTGCTAACTGTTTACAATTTGCTCGAGTCTCGCCTGGTACTTCCTGGCCATAAGATGGAGGACGCTGTGATTGGGACTCTGACCAGGAAACGTTTTCGACCTCAAACCACTAAGAAGGACCAGAACAAAGACGCCCCTACTGCAAAGCGAGCCAACATCGTGCAACAAGTCTCTCCCTTGAAGACTTTACCTCCTGCTCCTGCCAAAGTCGGGGAAACTAGTGGAGTGTCCACAGATCCTGTCTCCTCTTCTCCTCCCGTCGGGCCTCGACCTCGCTTACCTGATAGTGGAGCAGAACATTTGGTCCCCTATCTCAATGAGTTATCCAAACTCGTGAGCAAGAAGGACATCGAGAACTTTGAGGGCTGCACCTTAGGCGAGCTGGTGGGGGCCATGCAGTATAGTGCTTTCCATCTCAGCTGCATGACCACCTACTATAAAGCCAAGGTTGGCCGTTATGACAGGAAGATGAAGGGGGACATTCAGTCGGCGACGACCAGAGCTGACGAGGCCGAGAAGAAAGCAGGAGAGCTGAATATCAAGAACCTGAAGCTGATTGAACGAGAATCTCTTGCTTAAGCCAAGGCTATTACTCTCGAGGAAGAGCTGGCCAGGGTCAAGGAAGATCTGCAGAGGCAGAAAGCTATGTACGAGGCTCAGCTGGAATCTCTCCGTGATTCCCACCGGGTTCAGGTCGAGAACTTAGCGAAGGAGGCAGACAACCAGTATGACCAGGGACTTCGGCATTCCTATCGATGCATCATGGCCGTCCTCGGGAAGCAACACCCTGATCTAAAGATGGATGATCTTGCAGCTGGTGTTGCTCAACATATGGACGAGGAGGCGGCCAAGGAAGACGCTGAAGGGGTAGAGCCGATCGTGATTGAGGAGGAAAACTCTCCTCCTCGTGCAGTACCTGCTGAAGTCGGTGAGGCGAGTACCCCCCCGGACGCAACTGGTGATACCCCCCCTGCACCTGAGGAGGTCCAGCCAGCCGATGATGCTCAGCTTACTGATCCACCATCTTCTTGATATATTTCTTGTATTGTAATGAACAATGTTTGTGAGGATTATCTCCTCCGTTAATTATTAACAAACTAATAAAAATGTTTTTGATTACTTTCTTGTGTTGTAATCATAAGTTATTTTTCGTTTGAGATTCTGCTCGTCTTTGTTTGGTCGAGCAGGTTCTGCCTTGGCCCTAAAACAGGCTTCGAGACTTTGTGGGCCTTTGCATGCCTTAGGACTTTTTTCGAATGCTTTGGAGCCTGTTCGCCTTCTCGTGGTCGAGCAGATCCTGGCACGCTTGGCTTCTGTCTTGCCATAAAACAGGCTTTGAGACTTGGTGAGCATTTGCGTGCCTTAGGAAATTTTTTCGAATGCTTCTGCTCGCTTTCTCGTGGTCGAGCAGATCCTAGCACGCTTGGCTTCTGTCTCGCCATAAGACAGGCTTTGAGACTTGATGAGCCTTTGCATGCCTTAGAGAATTTCTTCAATGATTGGGATTCTGCTCGCCTTCTCGTGGTCGAGCAGATCCTGGCACGCTTGGCTTCTGTCTCGCCATAAGACAGGCTTTGAGACTTTGTCGAGCCTTTGCATGCCTTCGATAATTTCTTCAATAGTACAGTTGGCTGAAACTCTTCATTGATTCATTTACTATTGAATTCGGCTTACATGAGATTGCTTTGAAACAAGAAATAAAAAAATAAAAAACAACAGGTACGAGCAGAAATAACTTTAAAGTCTCACTAACAATATTCCTGGGGTGTGCCACGCTCCATGGGCGTTTCACCTCGTGGCCATCCGCGCGATCCATCTTGTAAACTCCGGGTCTAACTAGCTGCCATTCCTGGCCTCCACTCGGGCGTCAAGGGATGTTGTCTGCATCGATTCCCTTGCTGCCGAGGAGTAACAGCTTCGTGCTATCCTCTGGTCTCCTCGTACCACTCCAACTAAGCCATTCACCCGGTACTTGAGAGCCAAATAGTGGTTGGACAACACCGCTTTGCTTATCCTCAGAAATGGTCGGCCTAGGATCATCTGGTAAGGACCTTCCTCATCCACTACCACAAAGTCCAGTATCATTGTCCTTTCTGTCGGGGAGCTCCCAATCGTGATAGGCAGCTCGACCACGCCCAGAGGGACCAACTTTCCTCCTCCAAACCCCTTCAAAGAGGTATTGGTGTAATCCAACTTCAGGTCTGCTATTCCCATCTCCTCCAGAGTTGACTTAAACAACACATCAACCGAGCTCCCTGTATCAACCAATATTCTGTCAAACTTCTTGCTGGCAACAGTGGCCTTGATGACCAAAGCATCCTCGTGGGGGTATAGAATCCCCTCTTCATCCTCATCTGTCCACATGATTGGCACTTGCCTGACTCTTGCACGTTTGGCTGCTGGGGTGTTGAAGAACACATCTTTGCTAGTCATGGCATATCTAGCGTAATTCTTCCTCGACCTGTTGGAATTTCCAGCCAATGTTGGGCCCCCAGCTATCATCCTTACTGTGGGCTGCTCGCGCCTCAAGTTCCTATCACTTTGCTCCCCTTCGCTTGTCGAGGCTACCATTGGGGATGTCCCATCTATAAACTCGTCCAGATACCGATTTCTCACCAAATCTTCGACCTGGGTCTTGAGATCCCTACAATCTGCGGTAGTGTGGCCATGAGTGCCATGGAACTTACAATAGCGTCCCCTGTCCCTCCTGCTGGGTAACTTTGTTATTGGGGCAGGGAGGTATAACAACCCTCGATCCTTTATGGCCTCGTATACCTCATCCAGGGACATCTTCAAGGAAGTGTATCGCCCATACTCCTGGTTCTGGTCAATCAGGTGCACAGCCCTTTCTCTATTTGCTCCGTTCTGAGTTGGAGGCGATGGCAGCATTTCTGGTCCGCTCCCTCTACTACCGTGGGAGTGTTGCTGAAGACCACCATATGCTGGGTCATGCCTTCTCCAAGGCTCCCTAACTGGGGAACGAGGAGGTTGCGCCCTGCTGCGCTGATACTGTGGTGGCCTCTGATGAGGCTGGTAACTAGTTACCCGACCTCCTGCTCCACCACCTGAGGCCTGGAGGTCCCTCCTCCTGATTGGCCCATTTCCCGATAATGCCTTCTTCTCTTTCTTTTCCAGCCCCTCTAGCTGGTCTGTCTTAATCCGAGCTGCCTTTTCTTCCTCGATTTCTATATCTCGTCTTGCCTGCTCATATCCCGACGAGTAATTCTGTATGAGAGGGCTTCTCAAGTTATACCATAACCGGCCGATTCTCACGCCTTCTCTCAATCCCCTCAACGCCTGCGGGTGATTAAAAGCTCCCAGATCCAGTACGGCTCGGTGATACCGTTTTACGAATTCTCTAAGGGATTCCTACTCCTCTTGTTTCAGTCCCATTAGTTCCATCATGTCATCCTCTGGGGCAACTGCTCCTCGGAACTGCTCGGCCAACTCTTGGCACATCTGCTCATACCCCTTTATACTCCCTCGGGGCAACTTGCGATACCATTCTCGAGCTCGTCCTTCTAGCGTCAGCGGGAACACCCGGCACCTCTGAGCTGGTGTCAATCCCTGCACACCCGTCATGTCATTGAAACGCTCAATGTGCACTAACGGGTCACTTCGCCCGGAATATTTGAGGTCGGGGAAGCGGAAATCTCTTGGGATAACAGTACCCATGATCGCAGTTGATAACGGAGACTCTTCATCCAGCATTATCCTCCAACTTGGGGGCTTTCTCTTGCCCTGCATCTCCTCTATCACCTGCGCCAATCTGCGCACCTCCCCCTCCAATTCTAAAGCACGGTCAGGATCGCGTGCGGCAACTTGATCTCGCTCCTGCTCGGCGTTCTGCAACCTCTGTCTGAGTTCCCCTTCATCAACATTGGCCCTTTGGCCATTCATATCCGATACCCGCCTGGGACGAGGTTGGTCTCTTGCCTCATCCGTGTGTTCCCCTGTAACCCGTCCAATACTTGTAAGGGGCACCTCATTAGATTGATCTGCGGGCGGGGGGATTTCCTCGACTCTACGCCTCCGATGGCTGGGTTCTGCTCCAGCCTCATTTCTTCCCACAGGGGTCTCACAATCCCTTCTCCGCTCGTCCCTCAGCTCAAACAACACAGCCGTAAGGGTCTCCATTTGTCTTTCCATCCGTTCCAGTCTATCTTGCGTCACCTTCTCACGGGCTTCATTTGCAATATCCCGGAGCGTGCTTGTCTCCACCGTTTCGTTCTCCATACCCACTCGTCTCCTGTTTCTCCGGTAACTACTTGTTTGGTGGTAGCTTTTTATTCAGCTCCCCACAGACGGCGCCAAAATGTTGATGCGAGATTCTGGTTGTCCTCGTTATACGACCAGGGTTTTTGCTCGATCAACGTTTCCACGACCAGGATCGCTTCTCTTAAAGATTCTTATCCTCTCCTGAGGTTCCTGCGTTCACCAAAAAAGGATCAGAGACGCCGGTGGTTTTGCCGGCGTAAACCCTCCGATGCTGGATTTCCTCGACTCTACGCCTCCGATGGCTGGGTTCTGCTCCAGCCTCATTTCTTCCCACAGGGGTCTCACAATCCCTTCTCCGCTCGTCCCTCAGCTCAAACAACACAGCCGTAAGGGTCTCCATTTGTCTTTACATCCGCTCCAGTCTATCTTGCGTCACCTTCTCACGGGCTTCATTTGCAATGTCCCGGAGCGTGCTTGTCTCCACCGTTTCGTTCTCCATACCCACTCGTCTCCTGTTTCTCCGGTAACTACTTGTTTGGTGGTAGCTTTTTATTCAGCTCCCCACAGACGGCGCCAAAATGTTGATGCGAGATTCTGGTTGTCCTCGTTATACGACCAGGGTCTTTGCTCGATCAACGTTTCCACGACCAGGATCGCTTCTCGTCAAGATTCTTCTCCTGAGGTTCCTGCGTTCACCAAAAAAGGATCAGAGACGCCGGTGGTTTTGCCGGCGTAAACCCTCCGATGCCTAAGTTAGCACAAGGTGTTTACGGGAAAACAGTATAATTCAGATTTATAAAGGGTTTTTGATGTGTTTCACAGCTTGTAAGAAAAAACAGGTCTGGTTGCAATTTGGCAGCGTTTTCCCTCTCAATTTCTTCTGTCCCCCCTTTCTTCATCCGTTTTTCCTCCTTTTATAGCCATTATTCCGCCTTCCCCTTCAATCATTGTCCCTTACTTTTCGGGTAGTGGTCGTTGATGGAGCTTTAACTGCTATATCATGGGTAAACGTGGGGTATTAAATGTATCGTAACGGGTCCGGGAAAAGCGCAATCGCCATGAGTCTGTGGGATCGTGTTCCCACTTTTTCAGGAGACGGGTATCGGCTCGGCATATACCTCTGGTCGGGCATTCGTCTCTGGTCGGGCACTCGTCTCTGGTCGGGCATTCGTCTCTGGTCGGGCACTCGTCTCTGGTCGGGCCACACTCGCCTCCATGCTCTGCTTGCACCATTTGGTTGAGGTGAGCCATACCGGGGCGGAAATAGTAGCATGGCCGACCTGGTGCTTTTACGTACTCAACAGTAGTTGAAGAGGTTTTGAAGTGGAAATATGATTTTTGCTTTTGAACGAGGTTTTGATTTGTTTACCAAATTGGCATGCTTCACAAATTTTATCTTTTTAAAAACCAATTTTTGGAAAAACCTTTAACTAGATTATTTTTGGAAATCTTTGAAATTAAATCCATGCTTGCAAGTCCTAATCTTCTATGCCACAGGCAACCATCATCATGCAATGCTGAAAAATATTTATCATGAGTTGATGCACATTCTATGTCAATAGTATAAACATTACCACATCTATTCCAACAAATAAAATCTTGCCATCACATGCATTCTCAATAACACATCTAGATTTATTAAAAAAAACTTTATAATTTTTATCACACAATTGACTAATACTAATCAAGTTGTGTTTCAAACTTTCAACCAAACAAACATTTTCAATTAGGATTGATGAAACTTTACCGACGTTTCCAATTCTAAGAATCTTTCCCTTTGAATTGTCTCCAAATGAAACATCTCCACCGTTTTCGATTTTGGTGAAACTTGAAAACCATGCATAGTTTCCGGTCATCTGTTTTGAACAACCATTGTCCAAGTACCATTTACTTTTCTTCTTCTTCAAGCCCTGCAAGAAAAAATCTTAAGTCTTAGGTACCCAAACTTTTTTTAGTCATTGAGTGTTAACAATGGTTCCTTTTGGAACCCAAACATATTTGACACCATAATATGCATTTCTTTTCACGGGACATCTATATTTCATATGACCATCTTGATTACAATAATGACAAACAATCTTATGATCACTAGTGGACGTAGCTTTAACAAAGTAATTCTTAAAATACTTTTACTTCAAGTTAGGCTTATACCCAAGCCCTCCTTTATCAAATACACATTTTTTAGAGTTAAGCACGTTATCCAACATCTTTTTCCCATTTGTAAATTTTAACACAATTTCATTTAACTCATTATTCTTCTTCTTAAGTACTTCATTCTCTTTTATCAATTCATCAACTTGTGATTTTTCATGCTCATATGAAGTGCTTTGTTTTCCTTTAAAAGATGCAATGATTTATTAATCTTCTCATTCAATGATTCATTATATTTTTATCAATATCTTATTGTCTAATTTTAATTCCTTTATCTTCTCATTCAATGATTCATTGCATTTTTGCAAGCCATCCTTTTCTTTTGTAAGTTCTAGCATTTTCTTTTTAAAGCATGCATTCTTTTTACCAAATTTCATCAATTCATCATGCAATTCTTTAAAAGCATCATATAATTCATCATAGGTAGGATCACTTACTTCATTGTGTCATCATCATCTCCTATTGCCATAAGTGCTAGGTTTGATACTTCTTGCGATTCTTCTTCATCACTTGAATCTTCACCGCTATCATCCCAAGTAGCAACCATGGCTTTCTTCTTGAGTTTGTTAAGAAGTGGACACTCCGATCTTATATGGCTAGGCTTCTTGCATTCATAACATATGATTATCTCTTTCTTCTCCTTTTGGTTCTTGAGGTTTCTAAATTTTCTTCGCTCACTGGTTTTCTTGAAAAATTTCTTGAACCTCTTTACTATCATAGCCAACTCCTCATCATTCGGCTCACTTTCCCCATCACTTTCATATTTTGTGGCTTTAAGAGCAATGCTTTTCTTCTTCTCCTCATTCCCTCTTTCAGCGGTCAAGTCTTCCTCATAAGAAATAAGAGAACCAATTAAATCATCAATATGTAAGATGTTTAAATCTTTAGCTTCCTCAATGGCAATTCTTTTTTGTCTCCATGGCAGTATACCTACTAATTTTAGACTCTTTCATTTGATTCGTGCCTTCATAAACAACTTCAAGTTTGTGCCAAATTTCATTAGCACTTTCACAACTAGATATTATATGAAACTCTTTTTTATCTAGTGCACAAAATAAGGCGTTCATAACTTTGGAATTTAAAGAAGCTTTTCTCTTTTCCAATTCATTCCATTCCAGTAAAGGTTTTGGAATATCTTCCCCGACTTCATTTTTAGTCAAATGCATAAATGGACCATCACAAACAACTTCCGAAATTTCATAATCTAGTGCTTGTAAATAAATTCTCATCCTAGTTTTTCAATACGGGTAGTCATTTTCGTCAAAGAACGGTGGTTTAGTTGTGGACTGTCTTTCCCTAAAGGTTGAGTCATATTGGATTGACATTGATCTTTAGCTCTAGATGGTTAAGTCAAAACAAGAGCACCTCGCTCTGATACCAAATGAAATACAAGTTATGCAACCCAAGAGGGGGGGTGAATTGGGTATTTAAAAAATTAAGCAAGCAAATCACACAATAATTCAAACAAATGCCTTAATGAAATTGAAAGCAATAAATTCAATAAATCAGAAAAATAAAAGAGTAAGGGAAGAGAACACAAACACGAGGATTTTTACGTGGTTCGGCAATCTCCGCCTACATCCACGCCTCCAAGTACACCGAGCTTGAGGATTTCACTATCCAAGCCTCCCAAGGCTTCAAACACTTACAATTGACTTCTAAGGTATCAATGAACCTTTACAACAAGAGATTATCCCCAACCTCTTATCCCAAGTATATCCCAACACTTACAACCTCTCAATTTAATTTTACAAAAAGGATTACAAAACTTTCTCTCACACAATGTGTTTGAATACAAATGAAAGCTCAATATGTTTGAATAAGTGAAATAAATACAAAGTTTATGCTCTTAGATTTGCAGAGAATTGCTCAAAATATCAATGGTTGCATTATCTAAAATGAATTTGATTTGAGCCAATTTGTAGTAGAGGAAGAAAATTAGCCGTTATTAACTTTCTGGTAATAACTGGCTTGCCACTTTTGTGAATCCGGTTAGCCGATTCATGTTACCATTATGTTCAAAATTTTGAATTTTTGAACATCCAGTTAGCCGCTTTCATTCCAGAGAGTTTCTGCCCATAACTGGATTGCCGCTTTGTAACATCCGATTAGCCGCTTTGCTACAGTGCCGGCTACAGTAAATTATTTTCTAAAATTATAGTTTTATCCTAAAACTTTCTATAACTGCATTATGGCCCAAAATATTATGAATAATTACAAATAGGTCCAATTTTAGAATTTCTAAATAATACTTGATATTCCCAAAAAATTTTGAAATTATTATATTGCCCAAACTATGTGAAATTATGGAATAACCCAAAAGATTTAAATATTTTCAAAAATGTCTAAATTCGAAATTCAAAAACAATATTTATTAAAAACAAAGATTGTAAAATTCTGTCATTTTGGTTCATAACTTGAAAAACAACTTAACTCCATAAAATCATTTTCTTATTATAAAAGCACAATATATAAATCTTTGTTTAACTACTCTCAATTTTCTTTAACCAAAACATGTGGTTTGTTATCATCAAAATCAATATTTATAGCCATATAGGCTAACACATCTTGTGTTTTCTACGTATTTTAATAAAATTACCATTTTACCTCTAATTCAATTATGAGTGGCTAATTTAGTTTCAAGCTTAGGTTGAAGGTGAAGCCTCAACATGATTCATGAGCTTATTTAGGTAAGTTTATTTTATTTTCCTCTCTAATTTATATGGTTGTTTTGACTCATTATCGACAGACATTGTATCATGTCTAGATTTTGCATGGTATATCGGCTCCCTAGTGAAGGATCATTACTGTTTGGCACAATAAGCAATTAGTACCATATTAATTAGATAGAAAATTCACCTCTAGTATTTTGTGGGTAATCTTAACTTAGTGTCAACAGAGAATGTATCTAAGCTATTTAATTAATAGTGTTGCCACATTATCGACAAAAGAATTACTATCGTTTGGCACAATATGTTCTTGACACCACACTTAGTGGAAGATCATTACCTCTAGCACATTAAGTGCTTAATACCATATTTATTAGAGTAAAGATTATAAGGAGTTGAAATACTCCCTCATGAATTAATCAGAGATAAGAAAGAAATATTAAGCCTATAGTGAATGTTTAAGTATGAATCCAGAGACTCAAGCGTTTCATTTGTATTAGTTTCATCTTTAATACATTTTTGCCATTTTATTTTAAATCTTAAGATAAAAAAAATTCACTTCCAACCAACTCAAATTTACACCTAGAAAATTAATCCTACGCATAATTAAATCTACCTCCTCATGGGACCGACACTCGTCACCACAAACTCTATTCTACAATAGATTTGTGTGCTTGCAAGTATAGTAAAATTTGCACAATAGAAGACTTATAACCATAGAGGATTTTAATTTGAACAATGATAGGCATAACATATTGATATATTTCTCCTCTAATTGTATACTTGTTGGTCTCTTTTATTAATAAGTCATATAGTCTCTTTTATCTATAATTTTAGTTAATTAGTCTATTTTTATTAAATAGGGTAATAAATTGAATATTAAAAAATAAATTGTTCTTAAAGGAACCAAATTAAAGTGAGGCTAAAGATTATGTAGATTTCTCATTATTGGGATTAAGGCTAAATTGGAATGAAATTTATTGTCCTAATTTGAAAGAAGGGTACGTGAAGAACAATAAGAAGTAAGTGGCTTTTGATTTGAAATCGACATGGAGAGTGCATGAGAGGCAGCAGCTGACTTCATCAACATATATACATATAGGGGTGGGCATAAACCCACAACCCATGGGTTTAACCAAACTCAAACCAAATTAAATGGTTTGGGTTGGGTAAATCATGAAAATGGGTTAGATGTGGGTTTTATATAGAAAACCATTTCATTATGGTTTGGGTATGGTTTACCCATGGGTCAAGGACAAAACCACAACACTCAAAATTTTCAAATGAAATAAATGAAAACAAAATAAATAAACACAAATAAGTGAAAGGCCACCATTAAATTTTTTACGACGTGATCAATTGTCAACAATAAAAAAATAAAAATAACATGTAAAAATAAATTTAAATTAAATAAATATTGTTGTAAATAACATAATTTTTTTTCTTATTTACAAAAATAATTCCTCCCACATGGAAGGATCATCATAGAAAGAGCATGAGACTCTACTAGTGATCAATAATAACTCGGTTTGGACTGGGTCCAATATGCTAGATGGCGGCTAATTTTTTGTCAATAATTGAATGTAATGCCCATATTAGGCCCTGTACAAAACTTTGCTTACCATATAATGAAATTAGAACATAAAGCATACACACTATATAATATCAGAATGTAAATAAAATTAAGCATATAAGTAGACAACATAACGCAAAACTACCAAAACGATAAATAAAAACAAATATTGCATAATTAAATAAATAACAAGTGGCAAAATTTATTATTAGATTGTTAATGTCATGTTTGTGAAAGTTTATTATTAAAGTGCGTTCTTATTTATTGAGAAATAATAATTTTTGTGATTAAACTTTATTTTGATTTTTTAGTATTCTTTAATTTAAGGATTAAGTTATTGTAAAATTTATAATTTTTATCCACTATATTTTTTTATATTTTAATATCAATTTAATAATTAATGACAATTAATAATTA
Organism: Citrus medica; assembly: GCA_002013955.2. Taxonomy (NCBI): domain Eukaryota; kingdom Viridiplantae; phylum Streptophyta; class Magnoliopsida; order Sapindales; family Rutaceae; genus Citrus; species Citrus medica. Next base: position 345,819 of record MKYO02026059.1, on the reverse strand, counting down.
TTATAATTTTGATATAATTAAATTTTATTAAAATAAAAATTATTTTGATAATAAAATTCAAACCAAACCCAAACCAAACCCAAATGGTTTGGTTTGAGTTGGGTTAAAAATATTTGGGTTGGTTTGGGTTGGTTCCAAATTTTATGATTTGGTTTGAGTTTACTTAAAATCCAACCCAAACCAACCCATGCCCACCCCTATATACATATATAAGCAAACTTTTGAAGAGAGATTGATTAATACAAAGCGGTCGAAAGCAATTGGAGTGGCGACCACGAGTTTGAGAAGAGCCAGCCATATAGATTTATTTTCCATGACTGGTTTTATCTAATCTTTTATTCCAATTCAATTATGTGTACCTAAATTTCTATAGTATGGTCAAGGATGATGCCTATTCAATAAAATAAGTTACTTTTACTTTGTTAATTCTTATATGTGTGCTTTAATGTTTAAGGTTTTTGTTTCACATATTTGGTTGAATATAATTAAATATTTTCATTAATTTTGTCATGCATTATTTATTGTCATGATTAATATTTGACTAAATTTATGCTTGGATTTATAAAATTTATATATGATTATCTTTAGTTTTATATCTTTCATTAAATTATTTACACAAATTGCTTAGGAAAACTTTGATTCTTTATTATTCAATATTGTTTGCATAAAATGTTTAGATATCATACAATTAAACAAAAAAAGAACCTAAATAAGATTAATTTTAATTGCACTTAATTGTTATATTCATGAGTAGACATAGATTGATTTCGAGTTGTCACTTTAAAATTCGGAATTGATTGTAAATTGATAAGTTAAGTTGAACTGCAGTGGATTCTAAAACCCTGATAGTCTTAATCTCTTGAATTCTTGTGTTAATTTACTTGCCTTTATTTTACTTGCATCTTTAGTTTTAATTTTCTCAACCAAAATATTTTCTTTTCTAACTGGGGTTGAGTTTAATTAGCTTAGCTTAGACTTAACGTTATTAAAAATTGACAGTCCCTATGAGTTCTACCTTATTATTCTTAGTTTATATTTCAATAGACTTGTGCGCTTATGAGTACATTAAAATATACACAACAATCAACCTCTTTGTACTCATGCAATTGTTGCCTGCCTATACACTCGAATGGATTACATAGATCTCTTTCTCACTTTTGAAATACAAGTTACGCAACCCAAGAGGGGGGTGAATTGGGATTTTAAAATTATGCAATACAATTCGCACAACAATTTAATCTATTGCCTTAATCAAATAAAAAATAATAAATTCAATCAAGCACAATATTAAAAGAGTAAGGGAAGAGAAAACAAACACAATGATTTTTACGTGGTTCGACTATCCCTGCCTACGTCTACGCCTCCAAGCACACCCGGCTTGAGGATTTCATTATCCAAACCTTCCAAGGCTTCAAATGTTTACAATTGACTTCCAATGTGTCAATGGACCTTTACAACAAGAGATTATCTCCTCAATCTCTTCACCCCAAATGTTTCTCACACTTGTACACTAACAATTTGATGAGAAATGAAAATCACAACAATAAAACTCTCTTTAAGAGTAGATACAAATTATAACTCAATGATGATTCAATAAATGATGATTTGCGAAATGGAAGCTCAATATATGTTATATGATCTTGTTTTTCCTTATATTAAATCTTAAAATGAAGTTGGAGTTGAGTTTTTATAGTTAAAACCCAAAACCTAGTCGTTATAGGCAAATTCACGCGCCCAAACGGTTAGCCGCTTGAATTATCTGGCTAGACGCTTAGGAACAGTGATATTACCGTTATTTTTTATTTTTGCTATAGTAACATTGTTTACTAAAATTATACTTTGGCCTAAAACTTTCTATAATTATACTATGCCCCAAAATATCATAAAACTTTGCAAATAGGTCCAATTTCATAATTTCCTAAGAATAGTTGACTTTCCAAAACTTTTTGAAATTATGATATGGCCCCAAAGATATTATTATTTCACAAAAAGGTCTTTTTCAACATAATGCCCATATTTTTCAAAGTTCTCAAAACTTTTCACTTTAGTTTAAAATATTCATAAATTATAGTATGGCCCAAAACATTTCAAATGTTTGTAAAAACATCCAACTCCGAAATTTAATAATAATACTTATTAAAATCAAAGATTTCAAAACTTTGCATTTACGTCCAAATTTCTCAAAACCCCAAGGTACTTTATCTTATAAAAATAAAACCTTTTTTTTTATAAAAAGTAATTAATTAAATTAATCTCTTGAGCTTCTCAAATGCTAAATCATGCATCAATTAAATCATACCGGCTTTATAACATGTGATCTCTCATGCTCATATGAAGTACTTTGTTTGCATTTAAATGATGCAATTCTATCATTCAACATTTTATTATCTAACTCTAGTCCTTTAATCTTTTCATTTAATGAATCATTGCATTTTTGTAAAGCTTCATTTTCATTTTTCAAGTTATCTACATATGATTCTAGATGCTAATGTGAAGTGCTAGGTTTCTCATTTGATAATGCAACTCTAACATGCAATGTTTTATTATCTAATTCTAGGCATGTAATCTTTGCACTTAGAGATTCATTCTCATTTGTGAGCTTTACCATTTTCTTTTTACCAATTTTTATCCAATTATCATGCAATTCTTTAAAAGCATCATATAATTCATCATAAATAGAAAGATCATTTACCTCATCAAGTTCATCATCCGATTCATCTCCAATTGCCATGAGAGCTAGATTTGTCATTTCTTGATGCTCTTCATCATCACTTGTTTCCTCATCGCTATCATCCCATGTGGCTACCATTGCTCTCTACTTGAGCTTGTTGAGAAGAGGGCATTCCATTCTTATATGACCAGGCTTCTTGCACTCATAACATTTTATTACTTCCTTCTTCTCCTTTCGGTTCTTGAGGTCTCTAAATTTTCTTCGCTCACCGGATTTCGTAAAAAGTTTTCTAAACCTCCTAGCCAGCATATCCATTTCCTCCTCATCCATGTCGCTTTCCTCATCACTTTCATGTTTCGAGGCTTTGAGAGCAATGCTTTTCTTCTTCTCCTCATTGCCTCTTTCGGCTGCCAAGTCTTCCTCATAAGAAATAAGAGAACCAATTAAATCATTAATAGGTAAAATATTTAATCTTTGGCTTCCTCAATGGCAATCCTTTTTTGTCTTCATTCCTTAGGTAGCGACCTAATGATTTTCTTAACTTTCTCGCTATTTGAAAAGGTCTTTCCTAGGGCTCCTAGAGTGTTCACTATGTCCGTAAATCTAGTATACATAGAATACACACTCTCATTTTATTCCATTTGAAACAATTCATATTGTCGAGTGTACCTACTAATTTTAGACTCTTTCACTTGATTCGTGCCTTCATAAATAACTTAAAGTTTGTTCTAAATTTCATTAGCACTTTCACAACTAGATACTCTATGAAACTCTTTCTTATCTAGTGCACAAAACAAGGCATTCATAGCTTTGGAGTTTAGAAAATCTTTTCTCTTTTCCAATTCATTCCATTCCCATGAAGGTTTTGGAATATCTTCCCCGACTTCATTTTTAGTCAAAGGCATAAATGGACCATCACAAACAATTTCCCAAATTTCATAATCTAAAGCTTGTAAATAAATTCTCATCCTAGTTTTCCAATATGGGTAGTCATTACTATCAAAGAACAGTGGTCTAATTGTGGATTGTCCTTCCCTAAAGGTTGAGTCATTATGGGTTGCCATGGATCTTTAACTCTAGACGGTTAAGTCTACACAAGAGCACCTTGTTCTGATACCAAATGAAATGTAAGTTATGCAACCCAAGAGGGGGGTGAATTGGGATTTTAAAATTTATGCAATACAATTCGCACAACAATTTAATCTATTGCCTTAATCAAATCAAAAACAATAAATTCAATCAAGCACAATATTGAAAGAGTAAGGGAAGAGAAAACAAACACAAGGATTTTTACGTGGTTCGGCTATCCCCTCCTACGTCCACGCCTCCAAGCACACCCGGCTTGAGGATTTCACTATCCAAGCCTCCCAAGGCTTCAAATGTTTACAATTGACTTCCAAGGTGTCAATGGACCTTTACAACTAGAGATTATCTCCCCAATCTCTTCACCCCAAGTGTTTCTCACACTTGTACACTCACAATTTGATGAGAAATGAAAATCACAAAAATGAAACTCTCTTTAAGAGTAAATAACAAATTATAGCTCAATGATGATTCAATAAATGATGATTTGCGAAATGGAAGCTCAATATATGTTATATGATCTTGTTTTTCCTTGTATTAAATCTTAAAATGAAGTTGGAGTTGAGTTTTTATAGTTAAAGCCCGAAAACTAGCCGTTATAGGCAAATTCACGAGCCCAAGCGGTTAGCCACTTGATTTATCCGGCTAGCCGCTCAGGAACAGTGATATTACCGTTATTTTTTATTTTTGCTACAGTAACATTGTTCACTAAAATTGCACTTTGGCCTAAAACTTTCTACAATTATACTATGGCCTAAAATGTCATAAAATTTTACAAATAGGTCAAATTTCATAATTTCCTAAGAATAGTTGACTTTCCAAAACTTTTTGAAATTATGATATGGCCCCAAAGATATTATTATTTCGCAAAAAACTCCTTTTCAACATAATGCCCATATTTTTCAAAGTTCTCAAAACCTTTCACTTTAGTCTAAAATATTCATAAATTATAGTATGGCCGAAAACATTTCACCAAAACATTTCAAATGTTTGTAAAAACGTTCAACTCTGAAATTTAATAATAATACTTATTAAAATCAAATATTTCAAAATTTTGCATTTAAGTCCAAATTTCTCAAAACCACAAGGTACTTTATCTTATAAAAATAAAACCTTTTTAGTTTATAAAAATTAATTAATTAAATTAATCTTTTGAGCTTCTCAAATGCTAAATCATGCATCAATTAAATCATACCAGTTTTACAAGAATTTATCGCACTAATTTGTCCGTTGAGCTCTCAACTTTATTCTTGATTTCGCTGTTGTCCGTTGAGTGTCTTGAGCTTGATTTCACTTGATTCACTTGCATAAATATTACCCTTCAAAAGCTAGTGAAAATGTGAAATATAATATCTATTAAATCACTTAATACATATGTTTGTTATCATCAAAATTACATTATGTATAGCCCTTTAGACTAACAACTTTTACTCTAAAGAATTATTATTTAAGGTATAGCAGTACTAATCAATTCAGTATGTGACATTGCTTCTTGGAAAGTTCCACAGGCTATGATACAAACCCCACCGAGAACTGACGCGACCCTAATTAATTTAGTCTCTAAGATCAAATCTAAATCTAGAATTGATGGGAACCACAACCCGATGCTCAATAAAAGCACAAACCTTTGTATGTGAGGACGCCACAATCAGCTACAGATGGTCTGATTGATAAGTTAAGAGTTTGAACGCCACAAAAATTCGATAAGTTCAAAGAGCTTGTTTAAGAACCAAAGAAAATTAACTCTCTCACTAATTGCATCAAAACTGATCTCTCTATTTATTGGATGTGAGTACATTATATAGGGTTGGTTACAAGAATTTTTGGAAATAAGTCATAATCCAAAATCAAATCGGAATCATAATCTAAAGCAAATAAGGAAAGATTCTAAGTCAAATAAGAATCCTAATCTAAGCGAATAAGAAAGAATCTTAATCTAAGCAATAGGAAATAATCTAAATAAAATCGGAATCCTAATCGGCTTAAATGTCTTATATCAATTTAAAAGAGAAATAACTTATTTGTTTTTGTGCTAGCCTCCTCAAGAAACGGGAAAGTACTCAAAAGGGAAAGTAGTATATTTTCCCGCCATATTATGCAAGCCAACTTCCTATTTCATGGAAGTAATTATTTGGAAACTTCAAGAGCCTGAATCATGTATTTATCATGTGTGATTCCTTCAACAGGCCTCTACAAATTTGATTGAGCTCAAGTTGCTTTAATCAACCCATTAAATGCTTCTTTGAATTTCTTTACTCGAACTCTTGTGGCTGGTCCAACGAGAACTTGAATAGGATCTAAATATACTAGAGGTGAAGGTAAACCTCATTTTACGTGCTTGTGACAATTTTGTCCTCAACCTCAGGTTATCTTAGAGGTGAAGGTAAACCTATCAATGGAAAAGCCACCTCATGGCGATCTTTTGAAGCTTAGAATATCATATACTAATGAGGATGTATCAGGAAGAATTATGATTTATGATATGTTCTCAATCTAAGAATATGGGCATAAAAAAAATAAGAATCACATTGCGTCGAATCCAATTTAGAGCCTACTCATGTTTTGAACGTCTATGTTTATGTATTTCACAATTCAATCAATGAGGTACTTTATTTATTTATTGTCATAACAAGTCTTTAAGAATTATGAAATAATTATGAAATTCTTATTTTTCTTTTTTTGACGGATTGCATAGTTAAACACGATATAAGGTGAACTAATGGTATGAATGTTGTATAATTATGCCTAAACACATAGAAAAAGATTAAGTGCGATATGAGTCAAATGCTTATATTGTAACAACCTAATAATCCATAAATTCATACATCAATATTTGAAAAATTACAACAACTACAATCTAATATCCCTATTAAATATGTCAACAATCATATTTTTCCTAAAGTATTTTCCATGGTTACTACTGAAATCAAGTTTAAACTTGAACACTAAATATATCATAAACATCAACATACACACTCCACAATTGCAACTTTGAGTCTTGTTGTGCTGCATCCTTAAGTGTTATGACTTTCCTAGACTTTGTACTTTGCAAGTTCGATTAGATGTTGTAAAATCCAACATCTTTTAGCCATCGAGGAAAGATAACTTCAAGTGGTTTGAATGGATTATTGTATGTTTTGTTGTTGCGAGCATTCGGCATTGAGTTATAAATCTAGACCTTCTTGCAATGAAAGTCTACTCAGGCTACTACCCAATGATTGTCTTCTACGTTAACTAGAATGAAAACCTACATAGGGTAAAAGATGAAATTATCATTTTTATTATGTTTAAAATCCTTAAATATAAAAGGATCTACTACATTGAATCATGTAGTAATACACACCATATCATGTTCGCAAATGGTTTCGATTTCGTGTCTTCCTGACCATCAATGCAGCTACAGCTAGCAAAATTTGACACGACACGATTACCCGACACAAATACGACATAAATAAATGGGTATGGGTCGTCGAATTTAACACGATTATTAAATGAGTCGGGTCTGGGTTGACACGATTTTTTTCCGTGTCGGGTTATGGTTAAAATTCTTGACCCATTTACCCGATCAATGACCCAATTATATTTTCTATTTTAAAATAATTTACAAGTTCTTGTCATCAAAACTCAAATATTAGAGATGATTTTCTCTTTTATTTTTATTCTTTAAAAGGATGATATAAACATAATGTTTTATTTATAAAATTTTAAATACATTTAGAGATTCAGTAGTGTAAATGCGTAAAATATTAGTAGACATGTATATTTTATAATATTGATATAGAATATTATTTGTATATATATAATTAAAACCTCAATAGTGTTAATGTATAATATTTTGGTAGATATGTATGTTTTATAATATCGATAAATTATGTATGTATGTATGTACATACATATGTATGACAGGGTGTAAAAATTTTATGCAACTTTTGTTTAATATATAGATATTAAGCGGGTTATTGGGTAACCCGATTATTTTTTCGTGTCGGGTTTGGGTCTCAATATTTTTACACGATTATTAAATGGGTCGGGTTGGGTCAAGTTAAATTTAACACGACCCGAAGCTGACACGACACGAACACAACCCGATGACCCATTTTGTCAGCTCTAAATGCAGCCATTAAGCTTATTGTAGTATAATGAATTAAGCTTATGTTTACGGTTATTCCAGTGAGCCCTCAAGACCTCAAGAATATCTAGTCAATTCATTATATGCAAATAAATGTTACGTTTTCTATAAGAAAGTAATAAATGATTATAAGTTTTGTAGGTTTATATCTAAAAATAGACATCTGTACGCATGCAACAATGATACAAGGTATTTGGATATTGTCTTTACTTCTCAATTATCAAGCAAAAGTATTCATAGATATACAATAAGGGACAAAGAATTTGTTGGATTATAACAAATCAATTAAAGTTAACTAAATAACGATTAACAACAGTTACCTTGTCCTGTAGTTATCCTATAGACTTTCTCCCCAATAGTATTCTAAAATTTTCTTTAACTGTCGGATGTCATAGTCTACTGTGATATTGCTAGTAAACCACTGCTTAAACTCATCAAATAATGATGGATTCTCCATTCCATTAAATTGATTTAGATTCACTCTTTGTTCTTCGTCGATCTCCACGTTCATCAGTTCTATGGCAGGGAGACTTTTGATGCTTCTTTCTCATTTGAAATGAGGAATCAATTAGATTTAGATTCACTCTTTGTTCTTTCATCGATCTCCACGTTCGTCAGTTCTATAGCAGGGAGACTTTTGATGCTTCTTTCTCATTTGAAATGAGGAATCAATTAGATTTAGATTCACTCTTTGTTCTTTTGTCGATCTCCACATTCATCAGTTTTATGGTAAGGAGACTTTTGATGCTTCTTTCTCATTTGCAATGAGGAATCAATTAAAGAGTTTTAAGGATATATAATTTCCTCTACGAATGTCCCAATTTGCTTAGGTTAGGAGGCACTTCTTTGAGGATTTTGCACGTTGTGATAAGTGAGGTCCCCATATAAACTGTCACAATTATACTGGGGTGTGATTGTGACGATCTCCGACATCATCAGGGGCTTGTCAACAATAATTATTATTATTAAGCACTATAGTTAAAGTATAACAAATGTAAACTTTTAAATGTTTAACTCACTTACAGTATATGAGCGTCCCATTAGGAAATCATTGTATGAGTGCTTAAATGAATTGTCATTATATGAATCATAAATCCCATGATAGATTCTCTAAACTCTCTTTTTGTGAGGTACAATTTTCTCACTTAAATATAATAGAATTTATTTTAAGCTAACAAGCCCCCTTAAGTATTAAAATAGTAGTAATAGTATAATAATAATAATAATAATATAAAATATTTAATTCTAAGTAAAGATGACATAAGTGATGATGTAAGAGAAGTTTGTAGAGAGAGTTAAAAATTCTAGAATTTAGTAAGGTATTTATGAAGGATAATCTCAACCATTGATCAAGAGTTATGGTGGCAAAATCCTAACCATGCATTAGCCTTAAGAAATCCTATAAATATCCCCTGCCCCCTTTCATTTTCAAAGCAACCTAGAAATTTCACCATCTTCTATTCTAAGTCATAACATCAAGAATAGAGAAATCTTTAATTTAGAAAGGTCTAAAGAAGTCAAGGTCAAGAGGTAAGTAACACTTCAACTACAATGTAGGGACAAAATTCTTTTCATATTTAACTTTAGTTTTAACAATTCCTTTATCTTGTGATAACTATTATGATGTGAATTTTTATATGGTTAGCTATGCTGCCTATATTATGATATTTTCTTATTTACTCCTTGAAAAGTCGGTTATGTTGCCTAATATGTGATAATATTACTCAATTATGTTATGGTCGGCTCAACCACTTATATTATAGTTCCATTTTGTTTAATCTCCGTATGGACGACACTACTACTACATTGAAGAATGATGTCCTTAAATACCATTGTATACTAATTTTGTTGTTCCTCTAGGAACTTCACATGTTATGAGATAAGTTGCATTGTACACATGAATTTCATGGACTACTGTATAAGAGGACGTTTTACAAAATGAATTTAAGAAAAATGGGTTGTTGTACTATAAGGTGGTAAAGTTCCCAAAGAGGGCAAGCCCCCCAAGCGTAGTAAAAGGTAATCTTTTAGGGACGGCGATACGTAATGCCCAAAATATCAATTAATCATGCCCAAGGGCATATTGTTAAAGAGTAAAAAGTGTCAGTCTTGTAGTGCAACATACCTAAAGCCATAAAAAGTTGTTTTAAGTTTCTTTTAAAAACTTAATATGGTCATCTATATGCATAATAATTTATAAATACATCAAGTGTTATCTTACTGGGCATTAGCTCATAAAGTACTTACATTGCAGGTAACGATGAATAGAGCAAACTAGCGACAAGTCCTAACCAAGGCAAAGTGCATATGGGCATATCAAACCTTCGGTTTTATGATGGACTCTGCTTTATTTCAATAAAAAAATAAATATCTTTGCTTGACTAATAATAAAATTTTTGAGAAATATACTAAAGAATCTATGTATATCTCTTATGTTTTGTAAGGAAGTTTTGCTTGCTATGTAAAACTTTTTTAGAATTTGTATTTATATTAAAAAGTAACAGTGTTTTAAATGTTTTTAAAATAAATACTTAAGTGGAGTGTTACACCTTTTTCTTTCTACTTTGCCTTAACATCCGACATAATCTTATCCATCTTTTCTTTTATGTGAATAATAAAACAATCAATCATTTGTATTTAACAGATAACATAATCATAGTGAAACTTCATTTTCATCTGTTACCAGAAAACAAAAACTTTATATATCATTGATTAAATTTGACATTAGTGTTTTTATAACAATTATAGTTGTCAGGAATGGGTGTGAGTCATTTATTTCATACTCATCGTCAATGGTTGTTAATTGTTGCTTTGTGTTGAGATTATGCTATGTTAAGCTAATCTATTTTATCCTAAATGGGTGGCATGTTGATATTGGGTTGATGTTGCACAAAGTAACAATGAAAATGAATTAAACAATTAGCAGCTATTTAAGATTAAATGATATTTCATATTGTAACTGAGTTAAATAATGTACTCACATTACAAACTTATTGTGGGATTGATTCCGTAATCCTTTATACTATTCCAATGTAGCTTGTCCTTCTCCGGCATGCTCAAGTCGAGGGTTTATTTAACATTCTCTTATACAGGAAGTAATCCAAATTTTTAGGTAGGCTAATAATCTATTATTTAATAAATGTTCATAGTCAATCTAAATATATTTGTAATACTAACAATCGTTGTAAAACTTGTACACCTCAGTAAAACTTAGTTTTGAAAAAGCAATGCCTTCTCACTTTAAGATGCGAGGATTGTTTTTTACCCACTTTTTGCTTAAAATATCATCAATCACTTCAAAAAGTTAGGCCTACAGTAGCAAAGATACAAAGTTAAAAAAAAGGCGTTAATTATTTTTAATTACAAAAACTAAGTAACCATAAATTTTTGTCTTTTCAACGCACTTGAATCCTAAGATAAAAGTCGTAAAGGTTGTTTTCACTTTTTTAAGATTAAAACACTTGAAACTCAATGAGTTTTAGTTCAATATAGTGTCATAACTATTATATATTGTTTTCCACAATAAAATTTACTATAGATAATCAAATTTATGTAGCGATAACAAATTTTGAGTACATTCATCTTTTTCTTCCATTAAATACTCCGCAAAGTAATATAGCATGATTTTTAGCGCATCAATGTCATCCGTGTCATAGAAGTCCAAATCCTCAAAAGCTTTCGTTGAATTCTTTAAGAGTCCTTCCTAAATTATTGTGAAAAAAGGGTCATATACCCTCTGGTTGGTTGCAACTTTTGTCTTCTTACATATATCATGTGCACTACGGCAAAATCCTTTAACTAAGCACTACTTAGTAATCGATCACATTCTTCATGCACCACTTGCTTAAGTAATGAGTTATGCACGATCATGCTATTGACCACATAATTATCCATCTTCACGAAATAGCCGAATATATCTTTCCTGAATAATCTTAATTGTTGTTTCATCAATTTCCTTTTGGTAACTTCCATCACATTTATAAATTTTGAAGTATTTGTACTACATCTGGGGAAATGTTCAAATGCAGGTATTTTCATCGTGTGGATTATGTTTTGCCCATAACTTCTTAGGCATTGTATCTGTTGCAAAATCCAAATTTTACTCATTTATAGTATTCATTAAATTGAAATGAAATTGAAAAAAAAAACACCACACTAAATACAGTTGGTGTGATGGCACCAGTGTATAGTGATGTAGGCACCTTTCATTCCAAAACACAACGTTGGTACAAAAAAAAAGTTCTACTAAATGTTCACCAAGTTGTTAAACTTTTAGAAACTTGACAAAAATTAGCTACGTGTATTTTGAGAGGCATTTAAACAAACACCTCATATATCATTTTTATCAAATTCCAATTTCATTTAACATTTTTTATTCTTTATAAACGATCAATCATGATACTCATCTATCATCAAATATACACTTAACTAACTAGTCTAATGAGTTCAATCTTCAGAAAATGAAAAAAAAAAAGCTTACTTCGATGTCAAAATTGCCAATGAAGATAAAAGAGAGAAAAACCACCGTCAAAGTGTCGGAAAGGAGTTGTGTCTTTGTCAGAAATGAAACAGCCTTTAAACTCTCGTCAAACTACATTAGATTATTGTCAAAAAAGTACTCATGCTGTAGGGACCAAGCTGTTGAATTTGGGCAAGAAGAGCAGCTACGATTTTGAATGTTTTGGAATGTTAGTGACATTTTAGTCTAAAAAACTTATAATTAATTAGATAAAATAGAAAAAAAGTACAATGGTTGATTTTTAAAAACAAAATTTTTTTAAGTTATTTGTGTAAATTTCCATTGAGATTTTTAGTTTCCACTAGTTATTTGCATAATTATTTTATTTTTGTTTTTTTATTTAATTTACCAGCCAGATCAAATTATTTTATTTGAACAGCTCTGATCAAATTGGCAAACTCTCGTCCAATCGTAGTTTAATTGCAAACCAAATTTGCCACTAGGCCTTTGGCCAAAGTGGTTGGGTTGCTGCCCTCACGAGTGTGAGGGCAGCGGTTCAAGCCCCCACAAAAGTATTGTGGGGGCTAAAATATTTATAAGTCATTCTCCTTTGCGAAATGTGAGTGGAGCAGAGACATCTCTCATCTGCGAGGGTTATTTGTCTGAGCATGTATTTTATTGGATTTAATGTAATAATATAAGTCCTAGTTATGTATATCTGATTATAAAGATCAGTGTAATGTCTGCCATAATAGCAGTTATAAATATCTGTGTAATACAGTAATCTAATATGTAATCAGTATTAAAAAAAATTACAAACTAAATTTAGGACAAAATGATGGTGCAATTGTGGTACTATACTACAATTGCACACAACCATTAAATCCAGCCACAGTTGTCACTATAACTGGATTCAATGGGTGAAAGAAACTACGGTATAATACTACAGTTGAACTATAACGAGATCCCCAAATTTAATCCAATCCAATAATTTCGTATAAGATCGGGTCGGATTAGACATTTTGCCCGCGAGTCAGTTAAGGCTAGGGTTTTTAATTAAATACCCTTTAATAGTTTCAAAATTATTTAAATACCCCCTCCCTTTTTTGTTTTCATGGATACCCTAACAAATGTGAGTAAAGTTGGAAATACCCTTAATGAATGCATCAAATTCACTCAATGAATTGTCTTCATATTCCTTTCTTCATTTCTTTCACCCAACTCCATTTTTGCTGCCGATTCTTTCAAAATCTATTAGAATCTCTCAAAATCTCTCATAACTTCTTACACAAATACAATTATGTATTCATTTCTTTAACACCCACTCTTTCTTTAAAGGTGTATTGCTTATTAAATAACCCAATAAGGTATGTTTATATTGTTGGGTTTTAAATTTTTTAATTTTGAGGAAAATTTAGAAATTTTCCTCACATTACAATGTTTTATTTTCACCATTTTTTCTTATATGTAGAAATATATGCAATGTAGGTTGTTTAATTATTTTTTTCAGCAATATAACTTATTTATGGCGAAAATGTTTCGCGTCGTGCATTCTTTTGATATCGTGTACTCGTGTAAGTCGTGTAGGTCATGTAAGAAATATAGTCGTGTAAGTCGTGTAAGTATTATAGTCGTGTAGGTCGTGTACTTACTTGTATATGAAATTTGATATTATTGTTTTTATTGTATCATCAGATATGGTTTTGGTACGTGTGCCTATTCTCTTCAATGGTGAATGGATTGAGCAAAATGACGAGTATAAGTTCAAAGGTTCCAAGGCTAAAGGGAATGGTCGTGCCTATTCTCTTCAATGGTGAATGGTCGTATAGGTCGTGTACTTACTTGTATATTACATGACCTTACATGACCAAATCGTGTGTTCATAAATTACAACAAAAAAAATAAATTTGCATATTCGATAGTTTGAGAAATGATGAGATTAATTATTATAAATAAACAAAGTTATCAGTTTACAATGTCAATATTTGGATAGGATACACTAATGGATATCACAATTAAACATATTACAACCATTTTAAAAGTTTTTTTTTATCTTCAAACTGCTTTCTTCCTCTGCCGAAGCATACATGCATACATGAGGAATGCCTGCATATAATAAATCCATGAAATCAATTAGAAACAACTCTTAATCAAAGGCTGGTTGAAAAAAAACACTTTAGTTAATTCTTCCTATTAACGGCCCAGGACCACTGACAGTGATGGCCTATAAAATTTCATATTAAGAAACCAAATTATTTCCACCAGCAATAACTTCATTTAAAAAAACAATACTCACATGTTAGTTGTTCTCTGAAAGTAATGACTGGTCATAGAAAAGTCTTTCAGCTAGTTGCTTGCGATAAGAAGAGACATGGGCCTACGTACAATTTGTTTGAATATCTTCACCACGTGCAAGTGTGTCCAGGTAACGCAAAACAAACACACCACAATCTCCACTGAGAATTTTAAAAAATAGTCAACTAAATACTGAATATATAACTATAACAGCAAAATAAAAAAATTGAGCATTTGGTTTGCTCACCGAGATTCTTGTTGTGGCATATTCTCTACACGTAAAACTGTCCAAACTTTATTTTTTTGGGTAGTTTCAGGGTGTGAATCATACCATAAAATCTTCTCCAGTAGAAGAGGAATAATAATAGCATATGGCAATAATTCTTTAAAAAATATTGAGTCTTTCATTACAGAAACCATGAAGTCATATATGGAAATTGTCTCCCTTACAATGTCAACCTCAACAAGAATCCAATAAAGGTCGTGTAGGTGCAATACATGAAGGTCGTGTAATATACAACCTTGAATCCTACATAACCTTACACGACCAAATCGTGTCTTACATGACAAAATTATAATCGACACAATCCATCAATTTTTCACAATTTGCATGCAGCAAAACAACTAGAAATTTGTTTTTGAACATGTAATGAGAGACCCGCAACTAATTAATCTATTTTTTCTATATAAACCCTAACTTTTTATTTTTTTTCCCTGAATATCAACAAGAAAACTATTTATAGAGAATTACTTACCTCAACTAGTTAAATTATGACTATTTTGTAGTAAAGGATCAACTCTCGCCGGTGATTATGTAGCGACGAACTAGGCTTCTCTTTCTCAGTTGTGGCAGCTTCCCCTTCTCAGGCTTAGTTTGCTCGTGTTGAAGCTCGATTTACCACATATGGAGAATGAATGTTTGTTTCGGTAGAAATGATGCCGGTGAGGGAATTATAGAGGTGATGTCTGATGTGTAAATTTTATTGAACTCGCAAGCGCACGAATTTATTGTAGAATAGACTAATGGTGATGAGTGTCGATCCCACGAGGAGGTGGATTATAATTGTGTGTAGAATTAATTTTGTAAATGGGTGATTGGATTTGTGGTAGAAATGATTTGGAATATGCTAAAACTTAAATTAAAATGGAAAGAATAAATTCTAAATTTGGAATTGAAATAACGAAAATAAATTGAAGAGAATTTTATTGAAATGACGTACTTGGGTATCTGGATCCGTATCAACATGCATCATGGGCTAAATATTCCTTATTAATACCAATTAAATCATGAGGGGGGAATCCACACCTCATGAACCACGCTCTAATCAATATGGTGCTAAGGGCTTATCGTGCCAAATAATAATAACCTTGTACTAGGGGG
Source organism: Citrus medica (assembly GCA_002013955.2). Lineage (NCBI taxonomy): Eukaryota > Viridiplantae > Streptophyta > Magnoliopsida > Sapindales > Rutaceae > Citrus > Citrus medica. The sequence goes on along the minus strand of MKYO02026059.1, from coordinate 329,801 downwards.
CCGGTGAAACCAAGGCGGTACTAGACAAGATTAGTATTATTTGTCGACGAGAAGTCAAAACATCCACAAAAACTAGAGGGGAAGAGAAAATAAATTTACCAAATAAAGCCCATGACACATGTTGAGACTTCACCTTCAACCCAAGCTTGAAAGAAAATTAGCCACTCATAATTGAATTAGGGGAAAAATGGGAATTTATTACAATACGTAGAAAATACAGGATGGAGAGGGAATTACAGAAAATGGAGTCCAAAAATGGATTCAGAGGCATCAAATTAGAGGGAGGAAGCCCCCTTTTTATAGATACATCGAGTAAAGTATGGTCATCGGATTAAAAACAGTTTGGACACTCAGGATTGCGCCACGTCATCAGTCAATAGTCCGCGTGAACAGTACACGGTTTGACCACGCGGATGAACAGTAACACGGTTTGACTCGGGTGAACAGTGATGCGGTTTGGTTGAAAATAATCATATGTGTTGCATGTACCGTACGTGAGATTTTTGGTCCACTGATATGCTGCCACGTCATCGATCAACAGTACATAAGAATTTTAGTTCAACAGGATCGTGACACCTCATCAGACAATGCCATATCATCGGTCAATGCCACATCATCGGTCAATGCCACATCATCGGTCAATGCCACATCATCGGTCAATGCCACATCATCGGTCAATGCCACATCATCGATCCGTCTATGTGAACAGTGCCGTGAACAGTAACGTGAACAGTAACGTAGACAGTACCCGTACATGTGAATAGTACTGTACATGTGAACAGTACCATTTTTCCTTTTATACTCCTCCTAAGGTTTTCGACCGTCTTAAGTTCAAAAGTGATGTCCGTTTTGCCATCTGATCTCTCGTTTATTGTGAAATGACCATGATACCCCTAAAATACATAAAACACTTAATTAAAATAAAACACACATAATTAAATTACAAGAAACTTAAATACATAAAAGTAAGGGTTGTTAATAAGTCATGAAATGTATAATGACAATTTTCTCCTTTATAAATATGCATTTTCTAACATTCAACACACCCTCCAACCAGCTTATTGCTAGTCCCTAGCAAATAAAGTGAAAACAAAATTCAAATTCAAAATGATTTTTTTTAAAACACTCGTGTTTATTCAATCAGACTAATGATAACAATCAAATAAAAGTATAAGCATTATCTTCAGTCTAAAAAAACATCACACCCACATCAACCATCCACATGAATCAGCCCAGTAGACTTTGTCATAGCTACCTTCAAGAATGACATGTCAAACCCCAAAATCTCACTGGAAGTAGTGACACTCTCACAAAGAAATTAAACCCAATAAAAATAGTCACTCCAATGAATGGTAATTGAGAGAAAATAATCAAGAAGTGATATCACATGCTCTCACCACGATGAAAGAAATATGCCCTCAGCTTAGAAATAATACAATCTCAAGTCAAATAAAAATGATAGTCAACCCAATTTATTTTATTATTTTTTATTTTTTTATGCACCACTACATCTTTTTAGCCCATATAACTAGCTTCTACTTCAGACTATAGTTCCTTAAAATCAAGAAGGACTTTTATTAGGACGTAACTTAGGCTAGGGACATGGCTAACAAAGAAGGGAAATAAGGAAAACAAAGTGTATGTTTGAGAAAAATGCAGAGGAAATGTGTTTTTTTTTTGGGAAGTTGCAAGATGGATTTCACCTATTATTGTTATTTTTATTTGAAACAACAATTTGTTTTCCTTTTTTTTTAGAGACAACAAAATTTTTTTCTTTTTCTTTTTTTTTTAACTAGGCATAACTTTACTGTACAAAATGTTTATTTACATTTTTCTCAAACATAAATAGGTAATGGAACTTGTAAGATATTGGCTAATACTCCAAATCGGAGTGGGTCAAGATGATAAGTTGACAAAGAAAAAGTTTTTTTTTTAAAGGCTCAAAAGGGTTAACTATGGATATTTGATAAAAGGGATGGCTAGAAAGGCTCAAACGGATCAAAGATGGCATTTCCATCATCTTTTAGGGCTCTAAATAATCTTCCATATCTACTAATTAGATGGTCCTCCAAATGTAGCAACACACTTTTTTTCTTTTTTTTTAATTTTATAATTGTTTTTAAGGGTTAACTCAAAAGAAATCTATAGATCATATATATAATAATAAACTGCTAAGCTGTATACAGAATGGGCAAAAGGGTTATTCTCCAAGAAAAATGATAGGCTCAACACTCACTTGGTACTTATTATAACATGTTCATTCCTTCAAGCAACTCATATTTGTCTCCGACATCAACATGTAAAGTAGCAAACATAGCGTAACATCACTTCAGACTAAAGATAATACAAATACTAAAATTTGAAATTCATCATGTCATCCAATGTTAAACTAAATAACAATTTTTTTTAGACAACATTCTACTCCCCAACCTATCTAAATATGAAAGGAAAATATACATGCAGAAATGCGAAAATGATGTAGAAAAACTAATTAGAAAATGATAGAAAATGAAAAATGATTTTTTTTAACTTAAGAAGATGCATTTCTAGAGGCACTATACTCCATATTCAGCCATCTTCGACTCAAAAAAAATTTGAAAATGTATATTTTATAAAGGAGAAATTAAAAAGAAGAAGAAAAACGAACATCAAAACATAACAAAGAAAAAGGAAATGTCTGAAATTTTTTTTTATTTTTAATCAATGAAGATGCGTTTCTAGAGTCACTACACTCCATATTCAGCCATCTTCAACACAAAAAGTTAGCAATAGTTAGTTTCTACAACAAAAAATTAGTAAAAATATAACCAAGATTCCATAATTGTCGACTATTCCCTCCCCCCAACCAGAACGCAACATTGTCCTTAATATTTTAAAGGAAAGAAGTAGAGTTTAGAAGACATCGCTTGGGTGGTGCAACACAGAAGAAAATATTTACAAGCAGAGAGTTAAATCTCTTCAGCCAAAATTGCCACCCTACACCACCAACTGGTCTATAGGCTTCAAAATCATGCTTTAGATCTACCCTCTCTATAACATTACTCTGACACCCTCATGGTGTTAACCGAATCGGACCAAATCCCAACAATCATCCATATCCCCAGACAAATTCTCCGTCATGAGCTCATCAAGCTTATGCCTCTTGAATGGATCTCCAACTATGAGCAGTTCCATAACAATACAGCTCCCATTCAGACATTTGAAAACATGTTTAAACGACGCCCTGATGGAACAGTCCGAATGACTTTTAAACCCCCTCCAAGTGCTCCTCAAGAGTCCCCTCAGCTCTTCTTTACCTATTCTTCAATGGTTACAACTGTTTAGATAGGTCAGGAAGATCTACCCATTACAGGGTTCAATTCTGAAGGATACTCTGTTTATCCTGCCAAACAAAATGGACATTTCCTCTGGGATGTCCCCGGGTTCGGCATATGTGACCCAACTTGTCCCTGCTGGGATGATTGGGAAGAGGATGACGATTATGCCACTAAAAGGAAAAAGAAACCCAAAAAGAAAAAACCTCAAAACCTGTGTCAACCCCATGACTCCAAACCATGGTTTTTTTTTCTTCCATCGCCTTCATTTAATGAGAATTCGCTCCTATTTCTTTAAACGTCTCACGTTATTTTTTTTCTTTTACAGCCACTACACTAATGTACCTAAGATTTGGCTTCCTCACTCCTTGGGATCTTCTAAGTTGAGATTCAGGAGCTCGTAGTTTTGATTCACTTGGTTTTTTGCCTTCAATAGGGCTCTGGTTAACACCTATCTTCTAAGGACTTTGGCCTCGTCATGCTCTCATCTCTTGGATTATCAAAATCCTGAGACTTTTTTTTACTTGAGTGAATTTTGATAATTTGTTCCTTCATTTGATCTTTAATTTCTTTTAAATCTGGTAGCTCTTTTATTTTCTCAAGACCACCACTAAAATGTTTCGTCAAACACCACATTTTGTGTTGCATAACATCATCCACTAATAGGATCACAACACCTCCATATTTCTTTTAGATTTCATACCTGACAAAAATACAATGAATTGCCTTTTTGTCAAATTTTCTTTGCAAGAGATAGCACACATATTCGAAAATACGAAAGTGGCTTCCTATAAGCTTCACAATCCATAGCTTGTCGTAAGGTAATATGAACCCTAATTTTGGTTGAGAAATTATGTTCATACATGAGCCGTTATCTTCACATCTTCGGCTTAAAACCTCCTTAGTACATTCTTCGCATATGTTATACTCTAATAGATCTCCACTAGATGTTGGTTCTTTCGTTATACTATGCCATTTTGTTGTGGTGTATTGGCGCAAGTGAATTGATGGTGTATCTTATAGTTTTGAAAATATTAGGAGAACTCGTATCATGTGCACTCTCCTCTATTGTCTGTTCGTAGGCTATAAACCTTCTTCCTTACTTCTCCTTTGGCTTTGTCTCTGAATTCCTTAAACTTTGAAAAGTATCAAATTTTTCTTTCATAAAGAATACCCATATATACTTGGAGAAGCCATCGATGAATGTGACCATATATTGCATGTCGTTGATAAAACGTTACTTGATAGACCCAAACACATTAGAGTGTATCAGTTTTAATGGTTCTTTTACTTTAAACTCCGACTTCTCATATGGGAGTTGGTGAGTTGTGCCATACTTACACCCTGGACACAGTATTATTAACATGAATATGTTAATTATATTGATTTTGATGATAACAAACTTTAAATGTGTTTGATTAAAATGTTGATGCTATTCATTAATAAACAAAAGCCATATAATCATTCCAATTGTGTTCATGAAAGATGTATAGTTCAATATACTTTAATTGGAAAATGATTCCCTATGATATTTGGCTAAACATGTGATTCTCGAAGTAAACGGTGAACCGTTTACTTTGAAACGGTTAACCGATAAAATCCAGAGAAGGACAATTGTTTAAGCTCTAACCGGTTAGCAGAAACGAAAAACATAAATGGCCTGGGAAGGTCATTGGAATTAAACGATGAATCGTTTATACCAAACGGTTAACCAATAAATTCCAGAATAGAAGCTTATATTAATCTTGCACCGTTTAACTTAAACGGATAAGGCTATTTCATTTTGCAAGTCACTGGAAATAACCGGCGAACCGTTACCTTCAAACGGCTAACCGATAATTTTTAGAGTGTCATTTTATGCTAACTTTTAACCGTTCAAGCAAGAACGAATAGCAGAAATTTATTTTGCAGGTCTCTGGAAATTAAAGGTGAAAGGGTAGTGACAATCAGTCAACTGTTTATTTAAAATTTGGCTTAAACGGTAACTTTGACTAGTACAAACGGTTAATCGTTAGTGGCTAACGGTGATTTGATTACGAGGAGACGGTCAATAACAGCTATTTTTCAGCTCCGACTATAAATAAGCTCATTCAAATTCAAACAAAGGTTGATCACAACGCTATCATTGAGCTCATAACTGAGAATACAACCTTCATAAAGCTTTAAACACATTCTTGCTTCATTTATTCACATATTGGGCATTGATTTGTAATCTTAAGTATTGTGTGAGTGAAGAACAAATTTATAATCTTTACTTTGAGTGATTGTAAGTGTTGGGATACACTTGGGTTAAGAGATTGGGGATAATCTCTTGTTGTAAAGGTTCATTGACAACTTGAAAGTTAGTTGTAAATATTTGAAGCATTGGAGGCTTGCTTAGTGAAATCCTTATGCCCGGAAAGTTTGGAGGCGTGAACGTAGGCGAGGTTGGCCGAACCACGTAAAACTCTCTGTGTTCGAATCTCTCTTTCCTTATCTTTTTATATTGTGATTAATTTATTTGTTATTGCTTTAATTTCGTTTTGGGATATTATCATTTTACCACCAAAGTTATTCTGACATATCATGTCAGTACCATGGTTTGGCGAAAAGAGCATTTTACCACCAAAAATTTGCGCCGTTATCAATTTACCACAATTCTGTTAAAAAAGTTAAAAATTTACTGATGTTTTGCTGATATCATAAGGGCATCAAAGACATTTCTTATTGAAGCCAAAACACTCCATTGCAAATGTAAAATAAATAATAAAACAAAGTAAAAAAATTCAAGGGAAATAATTAGAGAATTAGGAAATTGATAACCCTAAAATTGGCCATCTCTCTCATTAATTTTTTCCTTTAATTAAATTGTTATTGTTTTTAATTGTGATTAATACTTGAATTTCATAGATTATAATATTAATTTTGAAGCACAATTGATTATTATTATTTTTGTTGTTTGTCATAATTTTGCATATTCTTCATTATTTTTATTAATTAGAAATTTCAGTTGTTTTCTAAATCTTATTAATTGTTATTGTTATTGTAAATTGTTATTTTTTTAGTTGTGATTAATACTTAAATTTTATAGGTTATAATATTAATTTTGAATCATAAACTTTTATTAATTGTTCTTTGCCGTTTATTGTAATTCTACATATTATTCATTATTTTTTATTAATTACAATTTTTAGTTGTTTTCTAAATCTTATTTTTGGTCATTGTTTCTTTCTTCTCAAAGGGTAAAATTATCTTGTATTCTCTTAGGGGTAAAATCGACTTTTAACTCATTTTCTGTTAAACATTAACGTTTTTCTAACGGAATGGTGGTAAATTGATAATGGCGAAAATGTTTGGTGGTAAAATGCTCTTTTCGCCAAACCGTGGTACTGACATGATATGTTAGAATAAGTTTGGTGGTAAAATGATAATATCCCTTTTGTTTTAGATTTGCATTGCGTTTTGTTTTAAAATTGTATAATTTTTAGAAACCCAATTCACCCCCCTCTTGGGTTGCATAACTAGAATTTCATTTGGTATCAGAGCCTTGTTCTCTTATTAGGACTTAACCGTCTAGAGTAAAAGATCCATGGCAACCCAAAATGACTCAAGCTTTAGGGAAGGACAGTCCACAACTTGACCACTGTTCTTTGACGGTAATGACTATCCATATTGGAAAACTAGGATGAGAATTTACTTGCAAGCTTTATATTATGAAATTTAGGAAGTTGTTTGTGACGGTCCATTTATGCTTATAACTAAAAATGAAGAAGGAGATGATATTCCTAAACTGTCAAGTCAATGGAGTTAGTTAGAAAAGAAAAAGATGTCTTTAAACTCTAAGGTAATGAATGCTCTATTTTGTGTTCTAGATAAAAAGGAATTTCATAGAGTATCTAGTTGTGAGAGTGCTCAAGAAATATGGAATAAACTTGAGGTTGTCTATGAAGAGACAAATCAAGTCAAAGAGTCTAAAATTAGTAGATACTCTCGTCAATATGAATTATTCCAAATGAAACAAAATGAAAGTGTGTATTCTATGTATACACGATTTACAGACATAGTGAATACCCTAGGAGCCCTAGGAAAAATTTTCTCAAATAGTGAGAAAGTAAAGAAAATCATTAGGTCACTTCCAAAGGAATGGATACCTAAGAGAATTGCTATTGAATAGGCCGAAAATTTAAATAATTTACCTCTTGATGATTTAATTGGCTCTCTTATTTCATATGAAGAAGATTTGGCAGTAGAAAAAGAGCATGAGAAGAAGAAGAAAACTATTGCTCTCAAAACTTCAAAACATGAGAGTGATGACGAAAGTGAGCTGGATCATGAGGAGATGGCTATGCTTGATTAGTGTTAAAAATTGTATGTTTATTAAGGGATAAAAATGTTATTTTGTTTTATTAATGTAATTTATATTTGTAATTATGTAACATATTGTGAATTTCTAATTATTTTTCTAAATATTTGATTTTGTATATTTTTGTGTGTTTATTAGGTAAAAATAATACTTTCATGCAATTTGAAACTCCGAACAAATGCATGGATATCAAATTTGGATTCCGGAAGTCCGCGAAATTATGTTATTGTCGAGGAGGATTCAAGACTTTTGTTGTATTTTTTTACGTTTTTACCACGGTAAATGTGGTAATTGTAAAGTTATAAGTTTTTATCATATAAGATATGGTAATTGTTAGTGGAATGTGTTGGATGTGCTTGAGTGGATAAGTTAGGTTTATGTTTTATTAGTGGGATTATTAGTGGGACAAATGTAAGGTTAAGATGTAATTAGATTTTTTTATTTGTGTTGTATGGATTTATCATGTATTAGTATAAATAGAGGGGGGGTGAACACACCTCTCCACATCTTCTCTTCTCTTCTTTTCCCCCAAATTCTTCTTCTCATCTCTCTTTGTAATTTATTTTCAATCAATAAAATTAGTTTTATTTCAATTTTCAAATTCCATTTTTAATTATGTGTTTTTCAATTTTAGTAATTTCCTTTATAAAAAAAATGTTTAGCTAAATATTAATAGTTAGGGGAAGGTGAAACTCTTAGGAAATAAATATGATTTAATGAAATTCTATTTTTAATTTTATAAATTAAATTATTTTCTATTTAATTTTATACATATTTTATATTATGAGATTTTGATTTATTGTAGACAAACAAGGGAGTTTGGCACAATAAATTCTTTTTATCTAAATATAAGGTATGGTAAAATGGTATTTTGACTTATTGTAGACAAATTAAATTTTGGCACAATGAATACTTAATCCATCATAAAATTAAAGGGAAAATAATAATAATTTATATAATTAATCTTTTGGGCAATAAATCTAAAAAATGGCAAAAAAAATTTATTAAGTTTTATTTACTACTAAGAGTGAATCCACAACCCTAACTAATTCAATTTCATAGTTTTATTTACATTAAGTTGTTTATATTTAAGTTTTATTTTCAAATTTTAGATAAAATAAAAATAAAATAAAATAAACAAATTAAATCTTTTCTCTGTGGACCGACCTCGGACTCACCGAGATATATTATAACTAGGCACTCTTATACTTGAGAGTAAATTAAATACTTTTAAGTCGTGTCAAATTTTTGGCGCCGTTGCCGGGGAAAGGTATTTATTTTGTTTTATTTTTTCCTTTTACTTTTTTTTTCTTTTTTTGTAAATTTTCGTTTGCCCCCTTTTTATTTTCTTAAATTCTCTACTACCCTCACATCTTTCATAATTCTAATTTCACCCCAATAATTCTCGTTTCTTACTCATTCTTCTCATAATTACGTTATGACCCTAAAATATTTCTGAATCTTCATTTGCATCCCACATGGCTCAATTCTAAACTTCTAAATATTACGGTGTGGCCATAAAATTATAAATAATTTCAATAAGAATCTCTAGACGAAATTCCTCAAAATAATTAAGACTTGGACTTACATCTTGGACATACTTTGGATATATTTGGACTTATTTTGGACTTAATTTGGACCAAACTAACTTTAACTACTAACTCTAATTACTAACT
>MKYO02026059.1:282137-316507 GCA_002013955.2 Citrus medica | reverse complement strand
CATAGTTTCATTTAAATTAAGTTGTTTATATTCAAGTTTTATTTTTACTTTTAGATAAAATAAAATAAACAATTAAATCTTTTCTCTGAGGATCGACCTCAGACTCACCGAGCTATAATATAACAAAACACTCTTATACTTGAGAGTTAAAAAATACTTTTAAGTTGCGTCGCCTATTTAGGTTACATTTAGCTTCTGAGATTAGGTGGGATTAAACAAATTTTCAAGATAAAAATTTTTATCCTATCCAAGGATATGTTCTGCTACCCAAGATAAACAAATTTATCCAATGTTCACTTCAAAGATTTGGGTATAACATATGCACTTTATTATTTTATTTAATTTAGTGTATTATTTTTTCCCTCAACGTGAATTTTTTAAAGTCGTTAAATTATTACAATTTCTCACTAGTGAAATTTCACACTACCCAATCACTCGATACAAAATAAATTGATGTAGGTTGTCAAATTTGACATGTTTATAAATGATTATGTTTTGATTATATTAAACTAGTAATGGCACGAAATCGAGATAATACAAACATGATCTGATGACCAGATGTGTATAAGAGACAGTCATTTGAGTCTTTAATGAAGAAAAACATAATTACAGAAAAAATTGCTACCCTTTATCATCCTCAAACAAATGGTCAAGTTGAATTAGCAAATAGGAAAATAAAACAAATTTTAGAAAAAACAGTTAACCCAAACCGCAAAGATTGGTCTCTTCGATTGACTGATGCACTTTGGGCATACCGTACTGCATTTAAAACGTCATTAGGAATGTCACCCTATCGGCTAGTTTATGGTAAACCTTGTCACTTACCTGTTGAACTTGAACATAAATCATTTTGGGCTATTAAAGCTTTTAATTCAAATTTGGATGATGTTGGTAATGTGCGGAAATTACAATTGAATGAACTTGAGGAATTAAGAAATGATGCATATGAAAATTCAAGAATTATTAAGGCAAGAACAAAAATTTTTCATGATAAAAGAATTTTTCGAAAAACATTTGAAATTGGTCAAAGAGTGTTGCTTTATAATTCTCGTCTTCATTTGTTTCCAGGAAAGTTAAAGTCAAAGTGGAGTGGCCCATTTATTGTAAAAAATGTATATCCACATGGGGCTGTAGAAATTGAGAATCCAAAAAACAGTGTCACATTTAAAGTTAATGGTCAAAGAATAAAGCCCTATCTGGAATACCAACCACGTGATCCAAGCACCGAAATAAATTTGAGTGACCCACAAAATCTTGATTGAGTTTTTAATGAGTATTTTAACTTTTCACTGTTGTTTTACCGTTTGAATTGTTTGACTGTCTTGAATGATACGCGTTGTGATGTTTCTTACTTAAGTGTGTTTAATAATTGTGTTTTCTTCATCATTATACATCATGAGTACCTCAATAAGGAATATTCTGTTTACACATCTTAAAAGACTTTTGCGAATAAAATTTCACTTGAGAAGATTGATACAAAGCTGTAAATCACATCCAATTTGGGAACGACAACCACCAGAATTAGTGGCCTACGTTGAGGATCAAGAAAGACAACTCAGAGCAATAGAACGTGGCATATATGAATGTCAATTGGAGCTTGAGGTTAACTCAATGAGAGGACGAATGTAAGTTCATTTTCCTTTGTACATATTGTGTTTCTTTTTTGTTCGCTTTCACGTTTGATTTGATTTTGCAGATTTGATTTTGGTGTATTGTGATTTATTTTCTCATATAAATGGCGGATAACGGTACTCCGTGACTTCTTAAGTCGGTATCTTCAGTTTCCCACAATAACTGAAATCTCAAAATCAAGCATGGAAGAAATACAACATAACTTGCATAAGCGTTTTCCTTCTCTCCCTCATAATGCCCTCAGGAAAATTTACAAAGCTCGTTGTGAACGACTGCGTTTGTTAATGATCAATGGCATTCCTTCTGACATTCGTTGGTTAATTGAAGCAAAGGTCCGATTAGCTGGTGAGTTTTCTGATCCATTTGTTTCTTACATGCCTGGTTTTGGTAAAAGTACGTTTGCTAAGAAAATGAGAGCTAAACGACTTGGCTCAAAATGTCATAATTGTGTACGACTTAGTTGCAGATGAAAAGTTTGTAAATCTTTAGGAATGATTTTTGATAGTCGAGAGGACAAAATTAAATTCGTCAAAGATGGCATGAGTAAAGAATCGTTGGATGATATCTTACTGTCTCTTGAGATGCATCGAAGCGGACATGTGCAATATGAGATACACAGGTTATGGAGATTATTCCAAAATGAAAATGCACAATTTAGTCATGGGAATCTGACTCAAAAAGACCCTTTTTGCCAGTTTATAAGAAAACTGGATGGGAAGCCTATCCTCGACCCATAGAGGGCATTCAAACCATTACTGGACGTAAAACCAGAGGAAGATGTGAGCCACAATCACAACTGCCAATAAATATCCTTTTACTTTATTACTCTTTTATCATTTGCATTATTGCATTTAATAGTGTGATTTTGTATTTAATCATTATTTGTTTTCTTTTACTTTTTCTTTTTACTGTTTGCTTTTCTTTTTAATAATTGTGACATGAGCATTACGCGTCATCTGACAAATCCACCAACCCATTTACAGCTGTTTCTCATTCTGTCTGTCACTCAGATCTTTAAATACGAGCTCTTTTTCCAAACCACTGATAACTTGTTTTTTAAAGATTATTCTAATGGCAGCATCTTCGAGTAGACAATTCAAAAACATTTGTGTGCTCTCTAGATTTCGTTATGGAAAATACAAAGAGTTCGTTCAAGCAGCTGTAGATCTTGATCGTTCCATAGCTGAGAGGAAATTGCACCTTGTATATGGAGGAGGTGACCACGGGTTATCAAAACTTGTCTCAGAAACTGTTTTTATTAGAGAAAACCAGGTACTAGGTATCATTCCACAAGCCTTAAAACTTCTAGGATGCAGATCTGATGTACCAATTGGAGAAGAGTTAGTTGTCTCAAGTATGCAAGAGCGAATAACTGAGATGTTAAATCATGCTGACGCTTTCATTTTCTTGCCAGGAGATCTTGCAACTTTAGAGGCATTGATTACATTTGCATCTTGGGCCCATTTAAACATCCATAAAAAACCCATCGGTTTACTAAATGTTAATAATTTTTTTGATGGGTTGCTCACATTCATTAACCATGCAATTAAGAATCATTTTATTTCAATCTCTGCGAAAAATCTTTTTGTTTGTGCTTCTACTGCTAATGAGTTACTTGATGTTTTGTAAGCTTACAAACCAGAGCCAGATCCTGAGACCTTGGCCTTGGAATGGTTGACTAATTATGGTAACCCTAGCCCTAGTAAGAAGTACAAATTGGATTTAACTCTTCAGTTGTAACAATCTTCTTGCAGCTATGAGGTTGTGTCTTCTAAACTCTACTTTTTTTCCTTTAAGCCATTGAGGACAATGTCTTGTTCAGGTTAGGAGGAGGGAATAGTTGACAGATGTGGAATATAGCAAATCCTAGTAATGCTTTTGTCAAAGATGGCAGAATATGAGGTGTAGGGACTCTAGAAACGTATTTTCAACGAGTTGTTCAAGTGTGATCTTTCCTATTTCTTCTTTTATTATTTATGTTTCCTTTATCGTTTTCATCTTTTTGCATGTATATAATGTTTAAATTAGGTTGGGGGGAAGAGAAAATTGACGTAAATTGTAAATAGGTGTGTTTAATTTTTTTTAAAACAAACCAAAAAAAAACCAAAATCAATCAATAATTTTTTTTTGTCTAGGATGGCTGTGTAAAGAGTCGCAACTTTTGAAACGCATCCTAATAGTCTTGTTGTATTATATTTTGATTTTAAAATTCATAATAAGTTGTTTTTGTTCCCTTTTCTTTGAATTACTCAAATTTGTGAACTCTCCTCCATTTGGTTATAAAGTTATTTTGTTATTTACTCATTTAACATGTATTATTAAATCATTCTTCACACACACACTATGACACATACTAGTGGGTTGTAAGTTAAAATTTTTGCAGCATTTAGTTCTTTTGATTTATTAGAAATAATATCTAAGGTGGTAGAAAGTGTATATTGCCACAAAAAAAAATTTGAATGAGTGTAATTAAATCTAGAACCCGAGTAATTAAGTCCGTAGGGGTGTTTCAACACCTAGTGCCCTAAGGTCAACTGGTCTGGGAGTCACTGACCTAAAGCTGGCTACATGGGTTATAGATATATTGTTGGCTTATTTATTAAAAACCCGAGTAATTAAGTCCGTAGGGGTGTTTCAACACCTAGTGCCCTAAAGTCAACTAGTCTAGGAGTTACTAACCTAAAGCTCGCTACATGGGTTAAAAATGTAAAAAAAAAAAAAAGGGCTTGAATAATCTACTGCTTGAAGATAGAATTTCTAATGAGTTTTAGAATGAAAATGTTGTTTTCTTTTAATAAAACCTCATAAGTATTGTGTTGATTACTTGAGCACAAAAGAAGGTTTATGATATTTTGGATAATGAGTGGATGACCGAAAGTTAAAAAAAATTTTGGAGAGTTTAATTATTTGGTAGTTTAGAGGATAGATGAACAACTATTAACTTGCATATGAATTTTGTAAATCTTAAAATAATATAACGCTTTAATTGCTAGGGGCTAGCAATAAGCTAGTTGGGGGGTGTGATTAGTGTTAAAAATTGTATGTTTATTAAGGGATAAAAATGTTATTTTGTTTTATTAATGTAATTTATATTTGTAATTGTGTAACATATTGTGAATTTCTAATTATTTTTCTAAATATTTGATTTTGTGTATTTTTGTGTGTTTATTAGGTAAAAATAATAATTTCATGCAATTTGAGACTCCGAACAAATGCATGGATGTCAAATTTGGATTTCGGAAGTCCGTGAAATTATGTTATTGTCGAGGAGGATTTAAGACTTTTATTGTATTTTTTTTACGTTTTTACCACGGTAAATGTGGTAATTATAAAATTATAAGTTTTTATCATATTAGGTATGTTAATTGTTAGTGGAATGTGTTGGATGTGATTGAGTGGACAAGTTAGGTTTATGTTTTATTAGTGGGATTATTAGTAGGACAAATGTAAGGTTAAAATGTAATTAGATTTTTTTATTTGTGTGTTGTGGATTTACCATATATTAGTATAAATAGAGGGGGGTGAACACACCTCTCCACACCTTCTCTTCTCTTCTAAATTCTTCTTCTCATCTCTCCTTGTAATTTATTTTCAATCAATAAAATTAGTTTTATTTCAATTTTCAAATTCCATTTTTAATTATGTGTTTTTCAATTTTAGTAATTTCCTTTATAAAAAAAATGTTTAGCTAAATATTAATAGTTAGGGGAAGGTGAAACTCTTAGGAAATAAATATGATTTAATGAAATTCTATTTTTAATTTTATAAATTAAATTATTTTCTATTTAATTTTATACATATTTTATATTATGAGATTTTGATTTATTGTAGACAAACAAGGGAGTTTGGCACAATAAATTCTTTTTATCTAAATATAAGGTATAGTAAAATGGTATTTTGACTTATTGTAGACAAACAAGGGAGTTTGGCACAATAAATTCTTTTTATCTAAATATAAGGTATGGTAAAATGGTATTTTGACTTATTGTAGACAAATTAAATTTTGGCACAATGAATACTTAATCCATCATAAAATTAAAGGGAAAATAATAATAATTTATATAATTAATCTTTTGGGCAATAAATCTAAAAAATGGTAAAAAGAATTTTTTAAGTTTTATTTACTACTAAGAGTGAATCCACAACCCTAACTAATTCAATTTCATAGTTTTATTTTAATTAAGTTGTTTATATTTAAGTTTTATTTTCAAGTTTTAGATAAAATAAAATAAACAAATTAAATATTTTCTCTATGGATCGACCTTGGACTCACCGAGATATATTATAACTAGACACTCTTATACTTGAGAGTAAATCAAACACTTTTAAATCGTGTCAATACCAACTTGGAGATTCAGAAAATTTTACAAGAAAACTAATAAGAAAATAAAGTTCAGAAACTTTTAGAACCAAAAGTAGAAGAATGAGCTGATCACTTGCTATGAATGCAAAAAGCCTAGACACATACGATCTGAATGTTCTCTTTTCAACAATCTCAAGAAGAAAGCAATGGTAGCTACATGAGATGATAGTGAGGAGGAAACGAGTGATAATGAAGAGCATCAAGAGATGACAAATCTAGCTCTCATGGCGATCGGGGAAGAATCATTGGATGAACTTGATGAGGTAAGTGATCTTCCTACTTATGATGAATTACATGACGCTTTCAAAGAATTACATGATGAGTGGATAAAAATCGGTAAAAAGAATGCATGTTTTAAAAAGAAAATGCTAGAACTTACAAATGAAAATGATGCCCTGGAAAAATACAATGATTCATTGAATGAAAAGTTGAAAGAATTAGAATTGGAAAAAAAGTGTTGAATGATAAAATTGCATCATTTACATGTAAACAAAGTACTTCATATGAGGATGAAAAATCACATGTTGATGAATTAATGAAAGAAAATGAAGTGCTTAAGAAGAAGAAAAATGAGTTAAATCATATTATCTTAAAATTTACAAATGGGCAAAAGATGTTGGATAACTTACTTAATTCACAAAAATGTGTGTTTGACAAAGGAGGTATTGGCTATAAGCCAAATTTGAAACAAAAATATTATAAGAATTACTTTGTAAAGAGTACCCCTATTAGTAAACAAGTTGTATGTCATTATTGTAATCAAGATGGGCACATGAAAAATAGATGTCCAGTGAAAAGAAATGCATTTTATGGTGTGAAATGTATTTGGGTTCCAAAAGGAACCATTGCTAACATACAAGGACCCAAGAAGTTTTGGATACATAAAACTTAGAAACGTTTTCTGCAGGGATCAAAGAAAAAAAAAATAACTAGTACTTGGACAGTGGATGTTCAAGACATATGACAGGGAATTACTCTTAGTTTTCAAGTTTTATCAAGATTTGAAATTGTGGAAATGTATCCTTTGGAGATAACTCAAAAGGGAAAATCATTGGTATCAGAAATGTCGGTAATGTATATTCTACTCTTATTGAAAATGTATGCTTAGTTGAAAACTTGAAACATAATTTGCTTAGCATCAGTCAATTGTATGATAAAGGTTATAAAGTTGTTTTTAATAAGAATAGATGTATTATTGAAAATGCATGTGATGATAAGATATTGTTTGTAGGAAATAGATGTATTAATGTTTTATACCATTGATATAGATTATGCGTCTACACATGATAAATATTTTTCTGCATTACATGATGATGGTTGGTTATGGCATAGAAGACTAGGATATGCAAGCATGGATTTGATTTAAAAGATTTCCAAAAATAATTTAGTTAAAGGTTTTCCAAAAATCGGTTTTCAAAAATATAAAATTTGCGAAGCATGCCAATTTGGTAAACAAATAAAAACCTCCTTTGAAAGCAAAAACCATATTTCTACTTCTAAATCTCTTCAACTTCTTCACATAGATTTATTTGGACCCTCAAGGTATGCTAGCTTAAGTGGAAAATACTATGCTTTTGTAATAGTTGATGATTTTTCTAGATACACATGAGTATTATTTTTAGAAAATAAAGATGATGTTTTTGAATCTTTTAAAGTATTTTGTAAGAAAGTTCAAAATGAAAAAAAGGATATAGTATTTCATGCATTAGGAGTGATCATGGAGGAGAGTTTGAAAACCATGCATTTGAAACCTTTTTTGAATAATTTGGGCATTGTGCATCAATTTTCATCGCCTAGGACTCCACAACAAAATGGAGTTGTTGAGAGAAAAAAATAGGTCTATCCAAGAAATGGCTAAGACATTCATTTTAGTTGGGTTTTAATAAGTTTTGTTTAAATCAAGTAATTTATGCTAAAAACAGGTGCATAATTGTAGGTTTTAAATTCATAAGAGGATGCTGAGACATTAGATGAGCGAGAGGAGAAAAGAAGATGGCCACAAAAGAAGACAAGCACAATCGGGATCAGACACCATTCCTAAAGAACATGGGTTTTCATTGCAACTCATTCTGGCACACTTATGACAAGCAACAGAAATTCTTCGAGCTCTTCATTTTCTTGCATAATTTCATTTACTACAACCAGGCATGTATGCAATAAATTTTGGAGGTAACTCACCTGCCAACCGTACTTTAGCCTCGATTAACCAACGGATGTCTGCAGGTATGTTATTCCTCATGAGCAATCGCATGCGTTCGGACCAAGCTTTATAGATCGTAAGGAGGGCATTCTGAGGAAGTGAAGGGAATCGATTGTGAAGATGTGCTAGAATCTCGTTTCTGTCCATACTTTCGCCTCAGAATATCAGTTATTATAGGAAACTGAAGTAACCGACTTGATTGTCACGGAGTACCATTATCCGCCACTTCATCGGGGTAACAAACTAAAGCACACAAACAGAAAAAAAAATTAAAACACACCAAGAAAATTAAAATCGTCCTCTTATTGAATTTACTTTAAGCTCCAACTGGATATTGTAGACTCTTCTCTCAATGTCTCTGAGTTGGCTTTCTAAATCCTCAATATAGGATACCAACTCTGGTGGTTGCAGAGCTCAAATACGATGTGTTTTACAAAATTGAATCTGCCTTTTGAGCTGAGATTTTACACGTTGAAGTGGTTTAAGAATGTTCAGGAGGAACTGTTTAGCTATGGTACTCATGATTAACAATGATAAGAGAAAACTTAGTGGTTAAACAAATACACTTATGCAAAAATAATTTCATTTAGTAAAAGAATAATAAAAATAAAGAAAGAAAAAAATCAAATCACCGAAAAGAAAGAAAAACACTCAATTCAAATCAGGTGGGTCACTCAAATTTATTTCGGTGTCCTCTCCATATGGTTGGTACTCTAGATATGACTTTAATATTTGACCATTAACTTTAAACGTGACACCATTCTTTGGGTCCTTAATTTCAATTGCCCCATGTGGAAAAACAGTATGAATAATAAATAGACCAGACCATCGAGAGTGAAACTTACTTGAGAATAGGTGCAAGCGATAATTGAATAAAAGCACTTTCTGACCTGAAGTGAAAGATTTTTTCATAATTTGCTTGTCATGAAAGACTTTCATTCGTTGCTTGTAAATCTTGGCATTTTCGTATGCGTCATTGAGAATTTCTTCAAGTTCTGCCAATTGTAATATTCTTTCTGAGCTAGCTTGCTGCATGTCAAAGTTGAATTTCTTGATGGCCCAANTTTCTTCAAGTTCTGCCAGTTGTAATCTTCTTTCTGAGCTGGCTTGCTGCATGTCAAAGTTGAATTTCTTGATGGCCCAATATGCACGATGCTCGAGTTCCACAGGTAGGTGGCAAGCTTTTCCATACACTAGCCTGTAGGGTGACATCCCAATCGGGGTCTTGAAAGCTGTTCTATATGCCCATAATGCATCATCAAGTCTTAATGACCGATCTTTCCTGTCTGGCCTCACCGTCTTTTCTAATATGTGCTTTATTTCTCGATTGGAGATCTCAACTTAGCCACTGGTTTGCGGATGATATGGGATCACAACTTTGTGAGTGATTGAATACTTTGTCAAAAGAGTTTTGAATGCTTTATTACAAAAGTGGGCACCACCATCACTGATTATCGCTCGAGGGAATCCAAAGCGTGAAACAATGTTGCTTTTCAAAAATCCTATCACCACCTTATGATTATTGGTTCTACATGGAATTGCTTCTACCCATTTGATACGTAGTCAACAACAACCAATATGTATTGATGGCCGAAAGAAGGGGGAAAAGGTCCCATGAAGTCGATACCCCATACGTAAAAAATCTCAACCACTAAAATTGGATTTAGTGGCATCATGTTCCTTCGTATAATGCTCCACATTCGTTGACACCTATCACATGAAGAACAGAAAGTGTAAGCGTCTTGAAATATAGTTGGCCAATAGAAACCACATTGTAAAACGCTGAAATGACCTCCACAAGCTTGTTCATGGCGGAATGAAAGGATATTTTAAAATTCACTTTTTGGGACACATCGTCTAACAATTTGATCTGCACAATACTTGAACAAATACGGGTCATCCCAAAAGAAATTCTTTATTTCTGTAAAAAATTCGGCCTTGTCTTGCTTGGTCCAATGCTCTGGAAGTTGACATGTAACAAGATAATTCACGATGTCAGCATACTACGGTAATACTTCCAACCTCAATAATTATTCATCTGGAAATGACTCATTCAATGTTAAAGGTTCAATAATTGTGTCAAAATGGAGACGAGAGAGATGGTCTGCCACAACATTTTCTGTGCCTTTCTTATCTTTAAATTCCAAGTCGAATTCCTGCAGAAGTAACACCTAATAAATTAGTCTAGCTTTTGCATCTTTCTTTGTGAGAAGATATTTAAGAGCAGCATGATCTGTGAATATAATTATTTTACAACCAATGAGATAATATCAAAATTTTTCTAATGCAAATACTCCTGGTAGCATTTCTTTTTCAGTAGTAGAATAGTTCAACTGTGCATCATTCAATGTCATACTAGCATAGTAAATAACATGGGGAATTCGATCA
The DNA here is from genome assembly GCA_002013955.2 of Citrus medica. Lineage (NCBI taxonomy): Eukaryota > Viridiplantae > Streptophyta > Magnoliopsida > Sapindales > Rutaceae > Citrus > Citrus medica. The sequence goes on along the minus strand of MKYO02026059.1, from coordinate 305,924 downwards.
ACTCTTTGTCTACTACTCCTACTACATAATCAGATGCATCACACATGAGTTCAAATGGTAAACATTGATCAAATGAATCACCAAAGACAGAAAAGTCATCCACAAAGACTTCAAGGAATTGGTCAACTATATTAGAAAAAATGCTTAACATGCATTGTTGAAATGTAGCAGGTGCATTACATAATCCAAATGGCATCCTCCTATATGCAAAAGTACCAAAAAGGCAAGTAAAAGTAGTATTCTCTTGATCTTTTGGTGCTATAGGAATCTGATTATATCCTGAGCAGCCATCTAGAAAGCAATAAAATTCATGGCCTGCTAATCTATCAAGCATTTGATCGAAAAATGGTAAAGGAAAATGGTCTTTACGTGAGACAGAATTTAACTTTCTATAATCAATGCATACACGCCATCCTGTAGTCACTCTAGTGGGTATCAATTCATTATCGACATTCGTAACTATTGTGACTCCTGACTTTTTAGGGACAACTTGTACAGGACTGACCCATGAACTATCAGAAATTGGATAAATGATACATGCATCTAATAACTTAAGGACTTCAGTTCTAACAACTTCTTTCATATTAGGATTTAACCGACGTTGCATTTCCCTAGTAGGTTTAGCATTTTCATCAAGATGGATGTAATGCATGCAGTCTACTGGGTTTATACCTTTAATGTCTGTTATGATCCATCCTAATGCTCCTTTGTGCACTTTTAAAACATCCAACAACTTACCTTTTTGTTCGTCGTTTAGGGATGATGAGATGATTACCAGCAGAGTACTTTCTTCTCCTAAATACTCATATTCCAATGTGTTGGGTAATGGTTTGAGCTTGAGTTTCGGTGGTGATTCTGATGATAGGATGAGTTTCTTTTCTGATGGTGTTAGTTGTTCAACTCTTGACTTCCATTTATTAATGTCCATGGATGGTGGTGAGTCAAGTAGGGCGTTGACGTCATCGGCTGATATGTCAATATCAAAATCCAAACCAAAGTGAGTTAAACATGTTTGTAAAGGGTCATCACTAAGATTTGAAAGAAAAGTGTCATCAACTAATGCTTCAATTAAATCCACATCAACAATTCCATCATCTCCATTATGAGGTTGTTTGGCAATGTTGAAGATGTTCAGCTCCATAGTCATGTTGCCAAAGGACAACTACATATTTTCAGTCCTACATTGAATGTGAGCACCCGCAGTTGCCAAGAAAGGTCGGCCTAGAATAATGGAGATGTGCTTCCTTGAATCATGTATTGGTTGAGTGTCAATTACAATGAAATCAACAGGAAAATAAAACTTGTCTACCTGAATAAGCACGTCCTCCACAATACCACGAGATATTTTCGTGGACCGATCTGCAAGCTGTAACACCACTGGAGTTGGGTGTAATTCTCCCAATCCAAGTTTCACAAATACAGAGTAAGGCAACAAATTTACACTAGCTCTTAAATCCAACAAAACATTCTCAATTGTGTGGTTCCCTATACTACATGAGATAGTGGGGGAGCCTAGGTCTTTGCATTTTAGAGGAATTTTGTGTTGGAGTATAGAACTAACGTTTTCTGTTAAAAATGTCTTCTTTTGAACATGAATGTTTCTTTTTTTAGTACAAAGGTCTTTAAGAAACTTGGCATAAGATGGAACTTGTTTTATAGCATCAAGTAAAGGATATTAACACTTACCTGTTTGAAGATTTCAAGAATCTCACATGTGGATTTTCCCCTCTTTCCTTTAGCTTACCTTTGAGGAAATGGAGCTTTGGGAACGTATTCTCATGGGTTGGTTTCCTCTTCCGATGGTGAGTCCTCAACATTCACAGGTACAATTTGATTTTCTTTTGTCACCGGTATCTCCCCTTTGTTGTCGAATTGTTTTCCTTTTCGCAAGGTTATGATTGCTTTGACCTCTCCATGCTGCTGTGGTGAACTGATACTTGCTTCATGTACTCCTTTAGGATCAGGCACTGGTTGACTTAGAAATTTACTTTCTCAACAGTCATTGCCAAGGTCTGAACTGAAGAAACAAGTTGTCCCACCATCTTCTCAAGGCTTGAAACTGATTGGGCTTGTGAGTTGAAGCTTGCTCTCAACTCATTTCATAGTCCATCAATGTTGCAGTTCTGTTGCTCAATTGAGGAGTGAGTAAGATTCTTGAGATTCTGAAATGAATCCTCCCATGGTCTGGGTTGAGAGTAGTTCTAGTTCTGATTGTATGGTCTAAATGGGGGTTGAGAGGCTTGAGGAACTTGAGGAATTGGTTGCATTGGTGGAGCTGGAGCTGCTGGTCCATTCTGTTGGAATCATTGAGACCATGAAAAATTGGGATCGTCTCTCCATCCAGGATTATATGTGTTGGTGTATGGGTTGTAATTTAATGGTTTTCTCATTACACCTATGGCATTGGCTTGATCTAAGTATGAGTCATGATCATGTGGCTCTATTGATTTAGCAGTCGATAATAATGCTATTTGTCAAGAGAGACCTTCAATTATCGCTTTAACTTATTTAATTTCTGAACTTGACTCGCCAATGTGAACCTCATTTACTCCCTTAACTCTTTTGGTGTTCCTGAGCGATCGACTCCGTTGTTGGGAATTATCCACTTGTCGTTGGAAGAATTCTCAAATCTCTGATGTACTTTTTGACATTAGCTCTCCTCCACTTGTTGCCATTAGCCATTCTTGCACATTCGGCAATAATCCCTCCAAAACGTATTGGCATTGGTGTCATTTCTCGTACCCATGAAGTGGACACTTCAAAAGTAGCCCATTGAATCGTGCCCATGTTTTGAAAAATTGATAGTCTTCTCTCTGGATAAACTCTTAGATTTCCCTGCGAATAGCATTGGTTTTATGCACTGGGAAATATTTATTAAAAAATTCCGTTACTGTTTGTTCCCATGATGTAATGCCATTAGCAGGCAATGTATTAAGCCATGAACGAGCTCGATCCTTTAAAGAAAATAGGAATAGTCTAAGTGTTACATCATCATCTGAAAAATTCTCATATTTAAATGTTTGACAAATAGCATGAAAATCATTCAAATGATTATATGGGTCCTCATTTTCTAGGCCATAAAATGTTGGGAGACAATTTAGCACACTAGGTTTTAGTTCAAAACTCCTAGCAGCTACATTTGGGTATCTTATGCATGATGTGCTCAAATTAGCTAAAGGACTGAAGTAGTCCTTAAATGACCTCTCTTGTGGTTGCAAATCCATTTTATTTTTAACATGTTTGTGTGTTCGTAGTGTTTTTTCTAATTCAATGTCTATAGGTTCAAGATTAGGTACTAATGACCTACGACCATGCATGCAAGAAACACAAAAATAAATGGGAACAAAACAAATAAAAATAAAGAAGAAGGAGAAATTACGGTACTAACCTTATCATGCTGTTAAAACCTTTCTATAAAAACACATTAGAAAAAAATTCATGAAATAAATTATCTAAAAATTAAATTAATAAGATAAACAAAAATTTCAAAGAAAAAATAAATTGAAAATTAAATTGCAGAATTTTAAAGAAGAGAAAAGAAAAGAAATTTTTACCTCTAAATGTAGATTTTTTTTTTTAATAAGAGAAAAAAATACAAGAAAGCAAATAAAATAATTTATTCACAAAAATTAATTCTACGAATTAAAATAACTTACCTCTCCGGTAACGGCGCTAAAAACTTTATTGAACTCGCAAGTGCACAAATCTATTGTAGTATAGATCAATGATGACGAGTGTTGATCCCACGAGGAGGTGAATTTTAATTATATGTAGAATTAATTTTGTATAAAGGTGGTTGGATTTATGGTGAAAGTGACTTAGATTATCCTAAAATTGGAATTGAAATGACGATAATAAATTGAAGAGAAATCTGTTGAAATGACGTATTTGGGTATATGGATCCGTATCAACATGCACCATGGGCTAAATATTCCTTATTAATACCAATTAAATCATGAGGGGGGAATCCACACCTCATGAACCACGCTCTAATCAATATGGTGCTAAGGGCTTATCGTGCCAAATAATAATAACCTTATACTAGAGAGCCGGTGTAACCAAGGCGGTATCTAGACAAGATTATTATTATTTGTCGACGAGAAGTCAAAACATCCACAAAAACTAGAGGGGAAGAGAAAATAAATTTACCAAATAAAGCCCATGACACATGTTGAGACTTCACCTTCAACCCAAGCTTGAAAGAAAATTAGTTACTCATAATTGAACTAGGGGCAAAATAAAAATTTATTAAAATACGTAAAAATATAAGATGGAGAAGGAATTATAGAAAATAGAGCCCAAGAATATATTCAGAGCCATCAAATTAGGGGGGGGAGGCCCCCTTTTTTATAGATACATTGAGTAAATCATGACCATCGAATTAAAAATAGTTTGGACGCTCAGGATTGCGCCACATCATCAGTCAACAGTATGCGATTTGAACAGTAAGACGGTTTGACCCGGCTTGAACAGTGACGCGGTTTGGTTGAAAATAATCCTGTGTAATGCATGTACCGTACGCGAGATTTTTGGTCCATTGATATGCTGCCACATCAGCGATCAACAATACATAAGAATTTTAGTCCAACAGGATCGTGACACCTCATCAGTCAATGCCACATTATCGGTCAATGCCACGTCATCATTCCGTCTATGTGAACAGTGTCATGAACAGTAACGTAGACAATACCGTACATGTGAACAGTGACATTTTTCCTTTTATGCTCCTCTTAAGGTTTTCGACTGTCTTGAGTTCAAAAGTGATGTCCGTTTTGCCGTATGATTTCTCGTTCATTGTGAAATGACTATGATGCCCCTAAAATACATAAAATACTTAATTATAATACAACACACATAATTAAATAACAAAAAGCTTAAATACATAAAAGTAAGGGTGTTAGTAAAATTTGAAGTGTAAAATGACGATTTTCTCCTTTATAAATATACATTTTCTAACACTCAACAATCACTTCACCATCGAATTCCATTGTAAAGGTTCCATCGTGAACATCAATTTTGGTTCGGGCTATCTTAAGGAATGGCCACCCCAACAGAATAGGAGTGGGATTAGGCAATGGTTCATCGTCCATTTCAAGGATATAAAAATCAGTTGGAAAAACCAATTCATTGACCTACACAAGAACATCTTCCACAACCCCCATCGGGTAAGCATTAGATCTATCAGCCAATTGAATAATTATACCAGTTTCTTCTATTAGACCTAAATTCAAGGAATTGTAAATCTAATATGGCATAACATTAATTGAGGCCCCTAAATCTAGCATACATCTTTCGAATCTGGTATTGCCAATAGTGCAGGGGATAGTAAAAGTACCTGGATCCTTGCACTTAGGAGGACGTTTTCTTTGAAGTACAGCAGAAATGTTCTCTCCTACACTTACTTTTTCGTTACCGCTCAACTTTCACTTGTTGCTGCATAATTCCTTAAAAAACTTTGCATAACGCGGCACCTATTTAATAGCATCAAGTAAAGGAATATTTACCTCTACTTTACGAAAGGTCTCAAGGATCTCCTTTTCTTGCTCCTCTTTCTTGGATTGTTTAAACCTGCTAGGAAATGGTAGAGGAATGGAAAGAGTCTTAATTCGAGGTGAGGGGGTTCTTACCTGGCCAAATGGATCGACTGGCAATGCCGAGTGAGAATCGTCTTTCCTTGTTAAAGGAAGAGCCTCAGAGGAGGAATTGGTCACAGAGGGCAATGATGTTGTGGACACTTTTGATGGCTTATCTAATAATGGTTCCAATTGCTTTCCGTTCCTAAGAGACATAGCACTAGCATTCTCCTTTGGATTAATTTCTGATTGAGAAGGTAATTTTCCTGAAGTTCTACCCTCTATCATACTCATAGATGTGGTCAGTTGGCCAATTTGATTCTCTAAATGTTGGAGTTGTGTCTGGGTAGTCTGTTGGAATTGCATAGAGTTAGTAGCGAGAGCTTTTACAAGATCTTCCAAAGACATACCTTGATTTTGAGAAGGTGGAGGTGGCCGAACTTGGTAAGGCTGTTGCACCCGGTGTTGGGGGTAGCCCGGTGGTCGAGACGGTGCCACATTAGAAATGCCTTGTTGTTGGTTCCCATACCTAAAATTAGGGTGATCCTTCCACCCTTCATTGTAAAATTTAGAGTAGGGATCATACATTTGTCTTGGTTGGCCTAGAAACCCCTCAACTGCGTTGGCTTGCTAATGTGAACCCTCTTAAATAGCAAAGCACATGTCAGTCGCATGCCCGACCATAGAACATACGGCACACGGTCTCATTTGTTTCCCTAGAGCTAATTGTTGCACCAAAAAATTAAGATTTGAAACTTGTTGTTCTAGAGAAGTAGTACTTACGACATTGACTCGCTTAGGTGGCGGCAGTAGATCGTTCCTGGTGTTGAACTGTTGGGAATTAGCATCCATGTTAGCAATGAGATTTCGGGCTGCCACTGGTGTCTTATCCACGAGTGCTCCTCCACCAGTGGCATCAATCATACTCCTATCCATAGGTAGTAGACCCTCATAAAAGTATTGAATAAGATGTTGATCACTAATCTGATGGTGGGGGAAACTAGCACATAGCTTTTTGAATCGTTCCCAATAGTCATAGAGCGGCTCTCCATTATACTGTCGGATTCCACAAATTTCTTTCTGAATGCTGTCAGCGTTTGATGCTGGGAAATATTTCTCCAAAAATAGCTGACGCATTTCATTCCGTGTAGTGACAGTACCAGAGGGGAGATAGTACAACCATTCCTTGGTTGAATCTGCCAAAGAGAATGAGATGGCCATTAGCTTAACTTGCTCATTAGAAACTCCAGCTGGTTTCATTGTGAAGCAGACCACATGGAATTCCTTCAAGTGCTTATTTGGATCCTCTCCTACAAGACCATGAAAGTAGGAAGAAGATGAATCATCCCAGATTTGAGTTCAAAGTTTACCTGAGGGTTTGAATTCTCAATGCATAAGGGTTGCTGGTCCAAGTTTGGAGCTGCCAACTCCTTAAGTGTTCGGTTGTTATTCTGAGTCATTGGTTCGGGTTCTGGGCTGCTTGGCTCTATCTTCGGGAGTGGTTGCTCTAAGTTGTTCGAGTTTCAATCGAATGTCCTCTATGCTCATGAAAATCTAAATATAGAACAAAAAATAACTAATTAAAATAAAATAAATAAATAAAATGAGAAAAGAAATAAAATAAAACGAGTGGTAATAAACAAACTAGACGCTAATCCCCAGCAACGGCGCCAAAAATTTGGTAGTGTCGTTAAAGTGCACCAAATTTAAAACCTTGCCACTAATATAAATAATTAGTACAGAGCGAGTAAGGATCGATCCCACAGAGACTATGCTAGTTATATTTATTATCAACTTTAAAGGAAGATTTAAAATAAAATAATAGTAGTAATAATATAAATTAATCTAGCTAAAGAAAATGCCAATTATAAATAAAAAGGGGGTTTATGAATTTTTAACTAAATAGTAAGAAATAAAGAAATTAAAACTACGAACAAGAATTTAATAAAAACTCTAATTAAAGGAGAAAGAAATAATAATGATAAAAACTTTGGTTAAAGGATCATTCGCCACCACCAAACATGCACATAATATATCAATTCTATCATCAATTTATATTGAAACTATCAACCGTAGATAACAATAAGCCCTGTTAGTCTTAATCTTTCCTTATTGTGTCGTTAGGCAAAATAAGCTCTTCACGTAATCTCTAACCATTAAATAATTTAAAATAAGCTCTTTAAATTTAAGATAATGGAAGCATTAAACAAAGAAAGATATTAGGTTGATCTAGGCAATAAACACACAAACTCGGATTATTTAACCTGAGTTATGTTCTCCAATCGAAATCACTGATTCCAACCTGCTACTAATGATTAAAATATCAAGACAATTACAGATCAAGAATTTTAATCTAGCAATAGAATTTATTCAAGTCCTATCTAATTGGCCACGCAAACAAGACGAGAATAAAATCATATACATTAATTATAGAAGAACATAAACAATCTCAATTAAATAAATTGAATGATAGAGTTTAAATTTAATTGCATAACATGTTTAGGGTTTTGAATTCACCCTCAACCAAATAAAAATCTAGCCTAACAAAATTGAATTGGGAATAAGAGAATTGATAAAATCAGTCATGGAGATTAATTCAAGTGACTACCTTTGCTTTAATTTAATTCCGGCTGCTGATTTTTTTTCTTCTCCTTTGTGGCTGCAAATTGTTCAATTTCTCTTGCTGCCGATTCTCCTCTGCCCGAATTGCGTCTGCACTCTCCTCTTTATTCAAAAGCAAAACTCCCTTTTATATTACTTGGCCACCGAATCCTATTGTGATTCTAATAACTAAACCAACTTTTACAAGCTAAAGCCCTAAGCTTGCCACGTAATTGAAAACAATAAAAGCCAAAAGCTATTGATTTCCTTCCTTTATTCTACTTTGACTTTCCATTCAAAGGCTTAATTAAAAACTTTGTTTTATGTGCTGCCCACTTTAGCTTTAACCTTCTTCTTTGTTTGCACGAACATGGAGAATTCAATTTATTGGCTTCGGTTTCTTCGAACAGAATTTCTTGCACATCTCCTTAATTACTTCCACAAATCGATTTGATCTTCAATGCTGTCCAATTATTATTCTTTACGTACTTTTCATCCATAATCTCCAATTAATTCCTTATGCAATAAAATAATTCAATTAATTAAAAATAAGAAATAAAAATAACTAACAATTATATAATTAAGGGTAAAATATGTATATAAATTATGCTCATCACAAAGATATAGTATAGAGATATAGTTGAGTAGAGAACTTTGGGACTCATTTGAGAACACACAAAGCTTCCGACCATGTACTTGGACTATTTTTGCCCTTTAAGGGCTATTTTACCCATTTTGTGCGATGAGTTATGATGAGATATATGAGATGGCATGAAATGGTCTACCCATTGTAGTTTTGGGCATGACAATACATAATTTATATGCCATTAAACCACTCGCATGAGGTTTGAATATGGTGAGGTTGCTCCCTTGGGTAATTGTATAGTGACAATTTGAGATATATATATATGTTCTTATGATATGATTTTCATTATCATTATGTACAATATCATGTATTGCTTTTTAATGCTAATTACTTGATTTAAAGTTTAAACATTTTATTTATGTTTTTACATATAGTTTGATGAAATTGTATATCATAATAATATAATTATTTTAAAGAAAATTTATTTTTAGAACCTATTAGCCACTTACTGAGTTTTATACTCACTTGATATACTATATTTTTCCCATCCACAGAAGGTTGCAAGTATAGTAGTTGATGTCGACATTGTGATGTATTTATTTGAAGTTTCGGCCATTTAATGGTGCTAGGAGGCATGGATCATATTATTAGGGTATTTTGATCATCTCATTTTGGATTGTGTTTAAATTCAGATTAATTTCTTTTCCCGCATTAAATTTCTTATTTTAATAAATTGACTACTAGAGTTTAAATTCTCTGTGGTTCGACTTCGGACTCACTGGATTATATTATACCTACACACTCTTTTATTTGGGAGTAATAATACTTTTAAGTCGTATTATATTTTTGGCGCCATTATCGGGGAAATTTTCTAAACTTGGTGTCAATTTGTCCTTATTTTATTATTACTATTTTCTTTTGCGGTTAGTGTCTTTCTTTCTTCGTCATTCTATTTTATTCTCTTATTTGCAAAATTTCAATCAGCTCCCTTCACTCTCTTATAATCATAGCATTGCCATAAAACTTATGAGAAACTTCATTTTAGTCTAGAAACTTTTACAAATCAGTTTCTAAACCTAATTGGAACTCGGACCTTTGGACTTTGTGGGCATAACGGACATTTGGACTGGAACTTTAACCATTAAAGCCCAATAATTGAATTTACTTGGTTGGTATACTTAAAAAAAAAACTACATTTCTTTTTCTTTCTTTAAATTTTTGCAATTACTTTTCGCATTTATTTTTAATGACCGGTTGAATTCTACTCACTACAACAACGCTCAAAGTCAGCTATCGTTGACGTCCGTTGATTAACTTACATTTGTAGCTCCTCCTAAACCAAGGAAATGATATAATTACTAACTTTATAATGTGTAACTATGCAACTATGCAATGGATGAAATATCCATGAACTTATAACTCTTGTATCCATACTTGTAATTGAAAAGTTATCATAATACTCTCAAAGCCATAAATTACATCTTATGCCCAAAATTCCATACTCCATCTTAATAATTAGATTTGCATATCTTAAAATACTAATAAATCATCGACATTATCAATAATCTCATTACTATCCATAAACTACCTAAATACATAACTATAAACTATTTACATACTAAATCAGGAAAATGGTGAGGGCTATGCTTCTCCAGCTCTGCAATGTCTTATTGGTATCTTTGTGCTCATAAAATAATTCACCGATTATAAAATTAGTTTAGGAGTAAGTTTATCCATTTGTTGGAAACCCTAACTATATCTTCATTCCAATGAAATTCAATGTAAATAGAAATAGAATGATGGAAATCTTACTCCCTTCATAAAAAATTTAACTTGTTTGCTTGATTTACACCTCTCTTACTCTAAATACACTCTCCCTTTCTCTCCACACTTTTCGCCTTTAAATTTTCCTTTAATAAGTCTTTCCAAAAGAATTTAGGATAAAAAAATAATCTAATATGGACCCCCAAAATCAAATATAAGAAGATCCGGACCTTAATATTTTATCAACCCAAACCTTGAATTTGCTTCACATTTCTTCCTCTCCGGCTGTGGCCAGCCTTGCGAGTAAAAGTGAAAATAATTCTTTTTTCTTTTTTTTTTCTTTTTTTATTAGCTTTATATAAAGCTTTCTAATTAATAGGCTTGTTTATAAAGAGTGAACATTTTGCTTTTAATGTCTCGATCCCATAATAACTTGTATATTAATAAGCTAAACTCGTATATTTATGTTGAGGCATTACACCCAAAGGATTAAGAAAAAGATCATTTAGAAAATTAGAGCTATATAAAAATAAAATTCCCACCAAAGGGAAAGGAAAACATCTCATGAATAATTGATTTAGTTATAATGTCAAACATCTTTTCTCATCATAAAATATGCAGACAAAAACAATTCAGTTGAAATAGCAACAGCAAGTAAATGATCAGAGAGCTTGTGCCAACTTCGGACCCAAGCATCCTCAATATTCTGTCTTTGAATTGCAGTTATATTTTCTGTGTTTTGATAGTGGATCATTGTACACAATTTATATTTTTCCTTTTTAGGCTACAAATAAATTGATTTATTTTTCATATGAAGAAAATTTCTCTCTTATCTAGTTTTTTGGGTTTTTCTAAAACTACTTTTAACAGTTATATATTACACCCAAAGAAGTCATGACAAATTTTTTCAACATTCTGTCAAATTTTTCCGTTCAAAAATTTCTGACCAAATTTCATTACTGGTTATATAAAATTTACATCACACTTCACTTCAAACCATCAACAAACAAGGAAGCAAATAGCTCCATTTTTAGCTTGTCCAAAACGGCACCAACCTGAACAACCCCACCTCCATCTCTGTCTCTACAATCTGACATAGCAATAGCTCCTGTCTTGTCTACCGACACAATCTCCACTTTCTTCGGCCTGCCCCACCCGAAATCCGACTCGTACAAGCCAAAATGGGTTGACCTGGCTACCGATAGCACCAGTGCTGGTTGTTGTGTATACGTCCTGATTAACTTCACAATCTTCCTCTTAGACCCTTTAATATCGTCCCCTTCAAGCCCTTTGATCAGATCACTTAATTTCTCGGCAACAAAAGCAATCCCATTTTCGGTCATGAAATCACTTGCCTTCGCAGCCATGGCAAGTGATTCAACACAATTACCGATATAATTAACCGGAACCGGAGGATCCAAACGGGTCCTACAATTAGCTGGGAATCCAAAAACAACATTTGTACTGGCCTCTTCTCCATTGGCTTTAACCATGCAAACGTATGCATAAGATAACGAAAGTACAAAAGTCGATAAATGAAGCTGTTTTGATTGTCCTACTTCGTATTGATTTCCATTTATAGAAAGTACCTTGTACCGCAGATTGTTTATATCTTCACGAGTCAACTTAAATGTAGCTCGAACCAAATTGTTTTGATTGACAAGCCCTGCTGAAAAATCATGTTTTAAACTTCTTGATGAATCTGAGCCGATAGCAGCTAGCATGCTCTTCAAGTAGACTATGTCGAGCCCTTTGGTGTCTTTGATGACAGTCCGGTCAAAAGATGGAGTTAGGTCAGGTGATAACAAACAAGGATTTTTTTCAGTTGCTTTTAATTTACATAAATAAGCCCAAGCTTTCATGAATGTTGTTGAACTTTTCCCATCAGCAACTACGTGGTGAAATGAAATACCAATTGAAAAGCCTTCATTTGGAAATAATGTTATTTGTATAGCCACTGCCTCTGCTTTGTCCTCAGATATAAATAACTGCGGCGTCAGAGGACGAAATTCAGCAGCTTCCCGAATTCCATCACTAGCAAGTATATTGAAGTCGGCGTTGGACACAGCCACCGTGACTGAAACGCCGTCGTTTGGGGAGTAGTATATGGCTGGTTTCTCGGCTTCTGAAGGCCACGTTAGGTGACCGGCGAGAGGGAGATAATGGAAGAGAGTGAGAGAAAGGGAGTGCTTGAGCTTGGGGAGGATTGTTAAGTTGAAAATTTCGGATGTTAAGTGAGCGACTTCATAAAAGAAGAGGCGTTCAACAGGAGGGGTGAGGATCCAAAATGTGTCAAAGTATGTGAGAGGAAGATGAAATGATGTCGTTGAGTTGGTGAATGGGGTGATTTTGGTAACCTCATCTATTCTTACCAAGTTATGAGTTGCTGCCATGGTAGAGATATGAAGGTAGCAGGAGAAAAGCGCTGTAGCTCTGATAGCAATGAAGAGAAAAGTGTCACAGGAGGCAAGACGTGAAGAAGTGAAAGAGATGTTGTATTCGTGAAAATTGGCCTTTCAAAATTTTATTAAAACTACTTTTGAAAATATGTTAATACAAAAACTTTTTAAACTTCTCAATCATACAGAAACGCCTTTTTCCAACAGCAAATTATCGGCAAAATGGGATAAATGTAGATCATGTTTTAAAAGAAATTTTTAGAAATTCAGCAAAATTTTTTATTAAGTTCTTAATATTTTTGTCAAAATAAAAATCTGTTTTCAAAATTTTTTTCCCAAGTTTTGTTCTCTTGAATAATGATAAGTACCAGTCATTTGTTAATATCTTAAATGTAAATTATATTTTAGTTAATTAGACGAGATTTCTTTACTTGAAAAATAAATAAATAAATAAAATAAAAATAAATTAAAATTGTGGGCCTCGGAAATCTCGTGTTTTGGCTTTCATAAAAACATTGATATTGCCGCTTCAAAGGTCAAATTAATTATTAATCTCCTTTAAGCAATGAATTGATCTTATTATACTATATAATGCGTTCGTCATACAGATTTTCCTCACTTCATTCCAAATAGATAACATGTTAAAATAACAGGTTCGTAACAAACTTCCAAATCAGCTTGCACATTCAATCCATTGCAATAAAGAAAACTTGGTGGCAAAGGCCAACTAGTGCACTGTGATATTGTTAAATAAAACTTTCATGATTTCATCTAATGTGGACACAACATATTTAAAAATCGTCTAAGAATATCCCTAAAATCATTTTTAGCTTCGTCCACTTCCAAAGTTTGTATTTTAATAACTGATGCAATGATGGATTTTTTCCAAATGAGCGACCTAAGCCTGCAGATTTTTTAAATCTGAAATTTTTAGGCTTGAAATGCAAAAGGAAAACATATTTCAATTTAACACCGAAAAGCTTGAATTTTATAAAGTCCAGGATGTTGTTTACAATGTTATAAACAAATCTTGAATAAACTTTAGATTCCCTAATTAAAAACTGACTCTTTATATATATATATATATATATATATATATATATATATATATATAATTCAGAATATAAAAGTTTCACCGGAAAAGGAGTAAAATCTTTTGGACAAAGGAGAGAGACAAAGGGAAAAATGCAAAAGCAAAGATGACTTTGGATCAAGTAATGTCTTGGCTAGGCAGAAAAACTGAAACTAAGAATTTTTATTTACACCGAACAGACAAATAACTTATTCAATCTATGATGTTAGTTGAGATATCCATTTATTAGAAAGACATATATTATATTGTTATTGTAATCCATGAATATTGAAATTCTTTATGTTATTAGCCAGCCTCCAATGGTTATCTAGAGAAGAAATTGTGTTGTAGTCCCATTAATATAGTGAAAGATTATATCGGACTACAGTCCCGTGGTTTTTCCCATTTAGGGTTTTCCAAATGAAAATTTGTGTCTCTTGTGGTTAATTTATTGTTTGGTTTGTGTTAGATTTTTTTTTTTTTTGCATATTTATTTATGACAAACATCCCTTTTAAACAAACAAATATAGAAAGAGTTTTGTTCCACTTAATTGAAGTTGGTTGCGTAAGTCCCTTTCCCATCACAACTTAACTAAAGTCGCTCCAACAGGTTGACCCCTCTCATTCCATTTACCTTGTCTAGCTTTCTTCCCAACATGAAAATCTAATCTTGATGGACCACTTCCTTTTCTTTCTTTCTTGTGCATTTTCTTCAACATTGGAAGATTCGATATCCGATGAAGCCATCTAGTCCTAAGGAAAACAAACATAAAGAAAAATAATAGAATTCAAATGAAACCCATGGTAACAAAAGGAAAAGGAAAAGGAAAAAAAACATTAATAAGAGCATATATAGCAAGTTAATAAGACGACCAGAACCAAACACTTTCATAAATTAGAGGTTACGACTATATAATCTAAAACATTATGAAAATTTCTAGAATGTTAAAAGATATAATATGTACCATATATAAAAATCTCAGCTAATTTCAAAATATTTCATTAGGTTCTCACTCAATAAAACTACATTAATCAAATTATCGATAAAACAACAATAGCATCAGCATGACTTTGCACAGTTATTAAAAATAAGATACTTGATAGATTTTAATAAAAAAGTCAGAATTAAAATAAACATCCGGCGGAAAAACATATTAAAATTTGAACTCATTATGATATTATTAGGCTGGTGTTTTATAAGATGAAAAATAGGTAGCATTTGTTTTTTTATTTTAAATGTGAATAGATCTAAATTTTTTTGATGTATGAATGATCTCAATACAAATATTTGAATGACATTTTTTTAACATCCAAATATAAGTGGCATCTTGTTTGTTTTTATAAAAACAAACATTAAAAACAAACATCTTGAACATATTTATTGTAAATCAAAACAAATAAAAGGGATTATATTTTATAGTTTAGGAAATAATATATTTTATAGAGATATTTTTTAAATGTAACATTTATTTTTTATTTTAAACCTTTTCCATTTTGGTTAAAGTCACAAAAGTTGATTTTTTCTATTCAGATGCAAATGTTTCAAAATCATATATAAGTTAAAAAAAAGTAAAGTTTTAAAAAGATATGAATTTAATGAAATTTTAGATTTTAAATATTGAACGAATAAATCCTAAGTAATAGTATATTTTGAAAGGAACTTGTGGCAAAGACAGTAAAGTTTAAAGAATCATTAAAAATAAATTTTAATTTTTTTATGAAACCTTCCAGATTTAAAATAAAAATATTGTAGTTTAATTCCTTGAAATTTCAGTTCATTTTGATATTGTCAGACTATTTGTTTACAATAGCAAACATGGTAGACAAGTAATTTCTGAACACAAAACATAGAAGTAACAAAACAAAATAATGATTTCAAGCAAAGTCTTACTTTCAGTGCACTCAATTCTCCTTTTATCTGCTTCACATCAACTTCACTTCTAGAAATTTTAGCCAATCAATTCCGGGCTTTACATGCTCTCATGCCATGACTCACTGTAACCAAACAGAATCTGCAAGAAAGTTTGCTTATATATACATCTAGTTTTACCCATTTCACTAATCAATAATCATCAATTATGTTGGAAATGGCCAAACCTAAATAATCATGATCCTTGTCCTGATTTTCCCAAATTCGAACATACAAAATCTAAAAAATCATAATCGCGATCCCCAATTACCCCCAACCTATTTTATCTACAAATTTAAAGGCCACCACTATCTAATCTTGATAATTTTTTACCCCTTATAATTTTTTTTTTCCTTAAACCAGCAAGAAGGGGAAGGGTTAGTCCAGACCTTATCTATGATACAAATCAAATAATGAATAGAGCATAAGAGGGGTATATAAACCAAAACTTCCAAAACAAAAAAGAATAATAAGTAGGATACAAAAAAGTTCTAAAAAATAAACCAACGAGGCGAAATCAATGTCAAACATGTGGGATCTCGAGAGTATCCAAATGAAGAATGCTAGACAAGCCAGTTGGAAGGTCTCCAATATTAAAAAATTACTGATGAGTCCGATGAGTATAGGACTAGTTGGCTACAAAATCAAATAGCAGATGTAGCCTCCCGAAGAAATAATGATGGAAGGACTATAAGATAAAGTAAAATCCGGCCAAGGAGATAACCTAAATTCCATTGCATTGAGCCATGAGAAATAACCTTAGAAATCACAATAGATGAATCAAACTCCACCTCAAGAACAGAAAACATAAGCTATGTAACAAGATCCAAACCCACATGAATAGTTATCAACTCAACAAACAAAATAGGTTGGTGTCCCGAGAAAGAACCAAAACAGCTAACACCACTCCTCGATGGTCACAAATAACACCACTAGCAGTAGACATACTAGGATTGCCTTTAGAATAACTGTCCACACTTAACTTCACTATCTTTGGTGACGGCTTCAATTAGGAAACCAAACGAACCAGCCTATGAGGAAGCAGAATAATCTGCAAACCCTCCCTAATTTGAGTATCAAATACACCTTTCAACTGAGAAGGTTTAAAACCAAAAGCAGTGCTAACGAGCCTCAATTCCGAAACCACCCAAAAAAAAAAAAAAAATCCCCTCCCCAAATTACTAAATCAACATCCACCATGCATAAGACAAGCGTTCTTTGAGTGAAAATATCAGTTCACTTACGCCATTTATGATGCATGTGGCAATTGAGATATTATTTATCACTTACTTATTTGAGTTGTCGAAAATATATTTTAACAACTTGCAAATATTTCAAGTAGTAAATAACAAATTGTATTAACCACATAGTATAAGGATTCTGTACTTTTTTGTCCTTTAGTGAAAATCAGTGAATTGATTACTTTCTTTTTTATAGAAAGTTTTTAGAGAAACAATTCTAAACGGCTTAATTATAGTAAATTATGTAATAGAAATTAAATATTGTTGTAATTAATTAATTTTAAAATGTGTAGGCATGTCTCGCTACCTGAAAATTAAACGGTTAATTAATTTATGACCTATACGGTCATAAGGTATGTATACCTAAGTGGCCCCAGTTATTTCTTTAGAGTTTCAGTTGTGGCTTGGAAGAATAAGAGCAGCACCTAGAGGTTTATTTAATTTTACTCTTTTAAATGTTTATTTACTTATTTACATGACAAATAAAAGAACAAAAGAATAATATCTCTGTTAAAAGATTGTTCAAATAGAAATAAGTTTATATTAATTTAATCACATTACTCTCTTATCAAATTTAACTGCCCGCCATTTATTCAATAATGTAGTTATAGTACTTCTCTCCCTTCAATTATGATGATAAAAAAGTATAACATTACTTAAGAGTAAGAAGTCACTCTTTAATATTGAAGAGAGAGAAGACAACACTCAATTGAAAAATCTCATTTAAAGAGCTTGTTAGAACATTTATAGTTGATATAACTCTTTAAATGTAAAGTGAAATCTCATTTGAAGAATCTTTTAGTGATGTTCTAATTGGGCTTAAAAAGTGTCTTAGTTACATAGGAGATCATAGTCAATTAACGGAAAGCCCTGGCTTGGGTTAGTAGAGAACAAAACCTATTAAGCTTTCAGAAATCCTCATTAAGCCTAAACCAAGTAGACCTCTCTATGACATAGTTTGTTTCAAGGCCAAGTATGCATGCAAAATAAAATTTTCATCTTAAGACACCTTTTCTTTAATTTTAGGGATAATTATTATTTATTTATGTAAATAAATAAAAATAATTATTGTCTTGTGCAAAACCCTAGTTTTAAGTTTTAACATCTAATAAATTGTTAATTTTATCCAAAATTGTACTTATTCATTACCTTATCTAACAAAATGTGAAAACATACACTACAAGAAAACTAGCAATAGATGACAGACACTTGTTGACAGATTATGAGTGGGTCATAAAAGTATCATATAGTTGTGATATATTTTTGGTTATCATATATTCATGACTGATTTGTGATGGACTCGTGATAGAAAAAGATTATGTCAAGAATATATGATGTCTTTGTGATATAAATTTAAACGTCAATAATTCATGATAGAAATTTCATGTTAACTTAATTTTGGCGCATTTTTTACCGAAATTTTTGGTATTATTTAAAATAAAATATTACACGAAGGAAGACACGTCGTCATTTTAGAGAAGTTGGAACGACGACATTTTGTACATAAATATAAAATATTATATTTTTAAAACTTTTTATTATAAAATAAAATTAAAAAACGTGAAATGCACCGTTTTGGTGCTGAGTTTCACTTCTTCAATCCCTAATTTTTTCTAAGTATCAACACATACAACTTACAAACATACAGAGAGTATAGGGTAAGTCTAAAACCCTCGATTCTAACTTCTCTGAACCTCTTACACTGACTTCATTTTTGCCATCATCTTACCAAAATCTCGACCGTCGTCATCTTGCCATTGTCTTCCTAACGTATTGGTTACCGATTGCGTTGAGAAATTGAGTGAGTAAAGGTGCATTTCGTGCTATTGCCATTGTCTTCTTCACCATCGTGTTCCTCGCCATCGTTTTCTGTTCTCATCTTGCTATTTTCCTCACCATCATTTTTTGAAAGCCCTTGGTATGATTTCTATTATGTCTTCATTTTGCATGCCGTTTATTTTGCACAGATCTAGGTTAAATCAATTAATTCTATAAATAATCTAACGAGAACACCTAATTAGAACATTGATTAGTTAATTTGTTGAAAGAGAGCAAAGAATGTAGGTTGTTAAGGTTAGCAGTAGCAGAAGCAACAGTAACATAGCAGGAGTGAAGTAGATTTTGGAGATGAATGATTAGAGAAAAGGAATAATTTGCCTATTATGGTAAATTTGCTTGTCTATGGTTAATTTTTCATTGAAGTTTGGGGTTATTAGGAAATGAGTGAAGTAGCAGTATTTATTTTTGCAACAAATTTATACTTAGAACGTAATTAGAACCTAATTTAGCTTCTGATGCAAAATTGTATTTTATTTTATTGAAAAGGGTATATGTGTTTTTGTTGACTCGATGTTTTTGTTGAAGCAGCTTGCTGCCACCTCTTTTGTTGCAGAGTTTGCTGCATCTCTTTTGCTGGAACAATTTGCTGTAGAGGAATTAATTTTATTTGGTAAATAAATTGCATTTCTTTATTTTTAGAGTTTTGAGTTCGTTAGTTAATTAATAGTTGCACGATAGCAATTACTTTAATATTATGGTTCTTTATATGATAGCATGATTTGAAGTTGTATGGGGTTTGATTTGTATGTTATGTTGTGGCTATTGTAATGCGTCTATCTACTGGCATTCTGTGTTATGACTACTGTAATGTGTGGGGTAAAAAATTTTTGTTATGTTTATCTTCCAGTAAGGGTATTTAAAGTGGTGTGAATTTGTACTTTTGCATATCTAGGGTTAATTGTTTTATTGAAGTATGGGGTTATTAGGAAATGATGAAGTTCCAGTACTGGTTTTGAAACAAATTTATACTTAGGACCTAATTAGATCCTAAATTAACTTCTGATGCAAAATTGTATTTTTATTTATTGAAAAAGAGTATCTTTTTTATGTAATAGTTGATCCTTTATTTTTGTTGGAACAACTTGCTGCCACCTATCATGTTGCATAGTTTGTTGCATCTCTCTTGCTGGAACAGTTTGCTGTAGAGAAATTAATTTGACCTGATAAATAAATTGCACTTCTTTATTTTAGAGTTTTGAGTTCATCAGTTAATTTATAGATGCATGATATATGTTTAATATTATGGTCCTTTATATGATAGCATGACTTGAAGTTGTATTGGGCTTGATTTAAGTGTTGTGTTTATTTACAACTGTAATGATTTTGACTACTGCAATGTGTTTAAGTACTTGTATTTTGTGTTGTGACTATTATAATGTGTGGGGTCAGAATTTGTTGTTTTGTTTATGTTGCAGTAAGGGTATTTAAAGTGGTGTTAATTTGTACTTTGCTTAGATGAATTGGTAATATATTCTGATATTTTATTTATTTGTAACTTGCTTAATGTGTCAGGATCAGAACTAATTGAAACTGAAAATGGATAAGTCTTGGGTTCATTATAGTAAAATGTCAAGTGAGTATGAAGATAGGGTTGAAGAATTTATGAAGTTTGCTGTTGGTAATTTTGAAGGCAGTAGCGTCATTAAATGTTTGTGTACTAAATGTATGAATTTATCCTTTCGTACACATAAGGTTGTTCGTGAACATTTGTATTTTCATGGTTTTGATGTTTCTTACACAATCTGGAGTTGGCATGGGGAAGATGTCAATGACATGCCACTTCCTAATGTAGATGTAAATGTTGCATTTGTGTTTATAGACTATGATGACGGTAACACAGTAGATATGGTTAACGATGCTTACAGGGATTGTGCTACAGATCCTAAAGCATTTAAAGAACTTCTAGAACAAGCTGAGGATTCTTTGTACCCGGGATGCACAAATTTCACTAAGTTAGGCACTTTGGTTAGTTTTTTCAATATAAAGGGTAAATTTAGGTGGTCCGACACAAGTTTTACCGAGTTATTAGGTCTTCTAGCCAAGTTTCTGCCTGAAAGTAATGAAATTCATGTGTCTATATACGAGGCCAAAGAGACAATATCCGTTTTAGGCTTAGAATATATGAAAATACATGTTTGCCCAAATGATTGCATACTTTACATAAAAGAGTATGAATGGTTGTCTGACTGTCCTAGTTGTGGTTTATCTAGATGGAAAAAAAGATAGTAGTGTTGACCAATATAGGAAAGAGGTTCCTATGAAGGTTTTATGGTATTTTCTGCCCATACCTATATTTAAACGCATGTTTCAGTCCTCAGAAACTGTCAATGACTTGACTTGGCATGCAAATGAGAGAGTCGATGATGGTAAGCTCCGACATCCCGAAGACTCACCATCATGGAAATTAGTAGATAACAAATGACCTACATTTGTATTAAATCCTAAAAATCTCTGTCTTGTGTTAGTGGCTGATGGAATAAATCTACATAGCTCTCTTAGCAGTACATATAGTTGTTGGCCAATTATTCTTATAACGTATAATCTTCCTCCATGGTTGTGTATGAAACTGAAATTCATGATGTTGTCCTTACTAATTTCTGGTCCTCAATAACCGGACAACGATATCGATGTGTACTCAACACCTTTGATAGAAGATTTATAAACTTTATAGGCAGTTGGGGTAGAAGCTTATGATGCCTACAGGAATGAGTTCTTTAATTTACAAGTTGTGTTATTATGGACTATAAATGACTTTCCAGCATACGAAAATCTAGCTGGTTGCACTGTTAAAGGATATAATGCATGTCCATATTGTGGAGTAGACACTACTAAATGTAGACTTAAATAGAGTGGCAAAAATGCATATATTGGTCACCATCGTTGGCTTCCTCATGGTCATGAATTTCGAGACTAAGAGAAAGCCTTTGACAACACAATAAAGAGAGAGTTTGCCCTGAAACCATTGGATGGGGAGGGTGTTTTGCTGCTGGTTGAGTCTATTGATCATAAATGGGGGAAAATGTAAAAGTTCTGATAATGATAATCGCATTTGGTGGAAAAAAAATTCATATTCTATAATTTAGACTATTGGAAGCATTTACTTATACGTCATCAATTAGATGTTATGCACACTGAAAAGAATGTGTGTGACAACATCTACGGAACACTGCTACATATTCCAGGAAAGACCAAAAATGGTCTTAAGTCAAGGAATGATCTTGTGGAAATGGAAATTAGGGATGAATTAGCACCAACTTTAAAAAATAACAAGTGCACATTCCTTCCGGCAGCTTGTTACACATTAACTAGAGATGAAAAAACAAGGTTCTGTAAAGCTTTAAAAAGTATTAAGGTTCCAGCTGGATATTCCTCAAACATAAAAAATCTTGTGTCAATGAAGAACCTTAAATTTTAAGGCCTTAAGTCACATGACTGCCATGTTCTTATGCAATAACTTTGCCTATTGCCATTCGGTGTGTCCTGCCAAAGCATATTAAAGAAGTTGTGATCAGGCTGTGTTTCTTCTTTAACTTGTTGTGTTCCAATGTGGTTGATGTGTCAACATTGGAAAAATTACAGGATAGAGCATGTGGTGACTTTGTGCTTGTTAGAAAAATGTTTTCTTCCCTCTTTCTTTGACATAATGGTACACTTGACTGTGCATTTAGTCTAGACTATGTGGCCTAGTTTACCTTCGATGGATACATGAAAACTCTTAACGGTTATGTTCGGAACCACAACTGTCCTGAGGGTTGTATAGCGGAGAGTTATATTGCAGAAGAAGCATTAGAATTTTGTGTAGAATTCATGTCAAACATGAATACAGTTGGGGTTCCACTTGGACATGTGTAAAACCTATCAAAAGATAAGCCATTATCTGGTGGGAAAGTGGTACAAATTCCTCCACATTCACTAGATCAAGCGCACATGTACATCTTGCATAACACGCAAAAGGTGGTACCATACATTATGTAATTTGGTTAATTTCTTATAGTCAAATCTATATAATTTATTTCTGTAATTTTCAGTCTAATTTTTTCATGTTCTGAATGACTAGTGACCATATGCAGTGGCTTAAAACTTATTATTCACGTCAAAATGACAAATGGTTGTAAGAGGAACACAACTGTACCTTTGTCGATTGGCTAACTGATAAGGTTCCAGCATGTATATATTTAATTTTCACAAAGAAATCTCAACTTTTTTTTCACTTAGTAAAGTTGTTTACTTTTCTTTCTTGGCTTGTTAGGTATATGACTTGATTGAAAATGGTGATCTCATATCGGATATTTTGCGATGGTTATTGCATGGGCCTCTTCCTTTTGTAACTAAACATAATGGTTAGGACATTAATAGTTTCTATTTTGTTACACGAGATCGAGACTCAAGTCGAGTAACTCAAAATAGTGGAGTTAGTGTAGGTGATTTTGAAATATGTGATATGACATATTATGGAGTTATAGATGAAATTTGGGTACTTGACTATCATTTACTGAAAGTCCAAGTGTTGAAGTTGTTGAGTGTTAGAAAATGTATATTTATAAAGGAGAAAACCGTTATTTTACATTTCAAGTCTTACTAACAACCCTTATTTTTATGTATTTAACCTTCTTGTGATTTAATTACATGTGTTTTATTTTAATTAAGTATTTTATGTATTTTAGGGGCATTATAGTCATTTTATAATAAAGGAGAGATCAGACGGCAAAACCGACATCACTTTTGAACTCAGGACGGTCGAAAACCTTAGGAGGAGTATAAAAGGAAAAATGGCACTATTCACATGTACGGTACTATTCACGT
>MKYO02026059.1:227694-276305 GCA_002013955.2 Citrus medica | reverse complement strand
TTTCTGGACGTAAAACCAGAGGAAGATGTGAGCCACAGTCGCAACTACGTGTAAATATCCTTTTACTTTACTGTTATTTTATTTCATTTCACTGTTGTTTTATTTTTTTGCATTATTGTCTTTAATAATTTTATTACTGTTTGCTTTTTCCTTTTTACTGTTTCCTTTTTGACTCGCGAGCCATGTGCTTCACGCGTTATTTGACACTGACGTATTACCTCAGTCACAGCTGTGACCCACTATCATCAAGACTCTTAAATGTGATTTCTTTTGTCAAACACTCACACATTATTTTTTAGAAACATTCCAATGGCAGCTACGCCCAATAGACAACTCAAGAAAATTCGTGCGCTTGCGAGTACATTAAAATTTGCACAACAGAAGTGTGATTGGGTTCAAAGTAGTTGCGTCAAAAAGGATGAGCTTGGATTCATCTTAGTAGACTTAAACCGATTAGGATATAAATCTGATCCATTTATATTAGCTTCTCAAGCCAAGCAAGTATTTTATGTAAACAATCAGATTCAAACAAAGTGGTCTATTGTCATTTATATGCCTAGTAGAAGTAATCCTAATCAAATAAATGAAGATGAGGTCAATAATGTAACATAATATCCTCCATTCACTAGAGAATTTCCAAGTAATGATTTGTTACGTTCTGCAAATGGCGACCGAGCAATCTATGCACAAAATAGCAAAGAGGGAATTTGGGTTACCAATTGATTAACTTTTTTACAGTAAGTGTTTATTGAACTATTCACTGTCTATGTTACAAACTAATATGATAATGAATTATATGTTGGCTTTTTATTCTTGCAGTTGATTGATTGTTACATAGTTTCATATTATCAGTTAACTAATACAATTTAATTTACTTATTTCAGGTGCAGTAATATGGCTAAGGGAAAACATGTAGTGGCTGATGTTGCTTCTGATCAGGAAGCTTATTTGGAAGACGAATACGATGACTTATTTGCCGATAATGCTAATTTAGCAGATGCAGAAAATGAGGTTCATTTTGATGGTGTTGAGATGGATGGTGTTGAGTTTGATGGAGATGATAATGATGGTATTGATTTGGATAGAAGTGATTTTGATGGTGCTGAGATGGATGGTGTTAATTTCGTTCCTCCTGATGTTGATGTTCTTGAAAGCAATAACTCTAGGAGAGGTGTAAATATGGGAGCTAGGCAAAATAAAAGACTTAAAACAAAGAAGGGAAAGATTGTGGTACAATACAATGAAATGGGCGTTCCAAAAGGCGATGAAGCCACTGAGTTGGCTTTGTTTATTGGGGTATTAGCTCAGACATCATGAAATACAAGTTGTGCAACCCAAGAGGAGGGGTGAATTTGTATTTTAAAACTTATCCTAGCAAAATCACACAACAATACAATCTAATGCCTTAATAAATTTGAAAACAATAAGTTCAATAAAAGCACAATAATAAATGAGTAAAGGAAAAGAAAAAACAAACACATGAATTTTTACATGGTTCGTCAATCCTTGCCTACGTCCACGCCTCCAAGCGATCCAAGCTTGAGGATTTCACTATCCAAGCCTTTCAAGGCTTCAAATGCTTACAATTGACTTCAATGTGTTAATGAACCTTTACAAAAAAGATATTAGCTCACAATCTCTTCATTCAAGTGTCTCACACACTCAAACACTCCCAATTAAAATTAGGAAATGAAAAATACAACAAAACTCTCTTAAAGAGTAGATGTACAAATTGAAGAACAAAGATGATTCAATGAATAATGATTTGCGTAATAAGAGCTCAATATCTATTGTGTGCTTTTTGTTTTTGCTTGCTAGAGAGCTTGAAAATGAATGTGAGTTTTTATAGTTTGAGCTAAAAAAACTAGCCGTTATTCACTTTTTTATCATAACTGACTTACCTTTTATAGAATCCGGTTAGCCGCTTGTATGCTATCGTTACAGTAAAAATTTGAATTTTAGAACATCCGACATGTTGCTTACGATATCTGGATAGCCGTTTATGCTCCAGAAGCTTACTGCCCAAAATCCGGATAACCGCTTACGAAATCCGGATAGCCGCTTTCAATTCGGAGAGTTTCTGCCCATAAGGAATTCTTCCAATAATTTCGAACCTAATCTTATCCGCTTGTTACATCCAATTAGCCGCTTGCTACAATAACGGTACAGTGAACTATTTTCAAAATTAGAGTTTGACCCCAAAATTTTATATAACTGTATTATGGCCTAAAATGTTATAAAGTTTTCAAATAGGTCCAATTTCAGAATTTCTAAACAATACTTTGTTAATCCCAAAACTTTTTGAAATTATGATATCGCCCAAACTATGTGAAATTATAGAAAGGCCCAAAATATTTAAATATTTTCAAATAGATTCAAATCTGAAATTCAAAACAATATTTATTAAAATCAAATATTATAAAATTCTTTCATTTTAGTCCACAACTTGAGAAACAACTTAATTCTATAAAATCATTTTCTTATTATAAAAGTACAATATATAAATCTTTGTTTAACTAAAACATGTGGTTTGTTATCATCAAAATCAACATTTATAGCCATATAGGCTAACACATCAGTTTCAATTCTCTTTTCCGACTGGCGTAAGGTTCCGCTGGAGACAAAGAAGTGTTTGTGGGAATTTGTTCTGGTAATTCTTAAAATTCCACTGCATCCTACTTAATCATTTTGCTATCATTTTTCAATTCTGTACTTTTATGTAACAAAATTTTTATTAACTGTCACTTAAACAATCTTTCTTTTATCTAAGGTCGTTTTATTGTTCATCTTAGAAGTAGGAAGCAGGTGATACAATCAATTGGAACAACATTTCGGAACTTTAAGTATATGCTGGCCAAAAACTATATCTGGAAGTTCAGAATTGATAAAAATAAATTGTTTGCACCCCCAATTGAGTGCCCTCAAATAAAGCGTCTTGTTTGGATAAAGTTTGTCGACCAACATTTGTTGGAATCTTTTAAAGTAAGTATTTTCACGTTAGGACAAGTAATATGTTAGTAGTTACATTATATTTACCTTGTGTTATAACTAATCTAATTATGCAGAAAATCAGTCGTGTCAATAAGAACAGGAGAGCATTGAACAAGTGCAATCACCGCCTTAGTCGAAAAGGATATGTTGGATTAATGAAAGAAATTGTAAGTGTGTTAAATATTTAAATTGTTAATGAAATAATTTATATATCAGTTAAGTATGTAAATTTTTTGCTTTGTTAAATATTTATTAAAGGTTTAGTTAACTATTAAATTTTTTAACAGTTAACTAATTTAATTTCTTTATCGAAGTAGTGTGCAGAATCAAGGCTTTCTGAAGAGTTAATTGACATGAGTGAACTATGAAAGAGAGCTCGGATGCTAAAGAATGGAGGATACAACTTTGAAATCGAACAGCTCATTAAGAAAATGGTAATCAAGTTTAACTAGAACAAACATTGTTTTTGAAGTTTGATCTATGCTCATTTAATAATATTAGGTTCTTTATGGTGGGCTATTAGGAAATGCTAGAGAAGGAGGACAAAAAAAACTCATTCAATTCGGATGCAAGAAATGACTTACTTGCACAAGCATTGGGAAAGCTTCCTCGAACTGGTCATATGCAAGGCTTAGGCAAATTTATTTATGCTTCTATGTGCTTTCAATGCCTGCGTGGACCCATCCGAAATGAGAGAGAGAGGGAGCTGGATGCTTAGAAAAAATCAGTAGATGAACAGTTGCGAGAAATTTGCAAAGAATTGAAGAGAACACCTCGCCATTCAGATGTTGGAAGTTCCACTTTCCCACATAATATGGTCGATGATGACAGTGAAGGAAATGTACATAAGGTACTTTAGTTATATGTGTTACCCAAATTTTTCCTAGTTTAAGTGTTTTTCCTTGTATATCTTCCACTCATTAGAGTTTAAATTATTTACTATTTGTCAATAACGCTGATAAGGACTGGATAATTTAAGGAAGTCAGCTGTGAAGAAGAGGAAATGGATGTTTGGTCAAAGGGATGAACATCCTAAAGTATCAACACTAAGAAAGAAGGAAGAAGTTCAGAAGAAAGAGGGCCGCCAAAAAACACAACTGCTGCCAGTTCGATGAAGTCAGCCAAAAATGATGACAGTGAAAATGACGGTGAAGGAGATGCACATAAGGTTAGTTTATTCATAATAAATGGTTGTATTTTTCCTAGATTATGATTCATTGCATTGTAAATTTACTATTCAATCTAGTTTAATATACTTACTATTTCATATAATTAATCTTCACAGGAGGTAGATAATTTGGGCAAGCCACTAGCTAATGCGCTGCTGCCATTTTGGTGAAGTCAACAAATACTGAAGGTAATGAAGGAGATGTGCATAAGGTTAGTTAATAAAATTAATTGTATTTAAGCTATTTTTGTCTTTGTATGTGTGATTTTTTTTTTGGCTAATTGTTTACTTACAATTTGATATCATTAACATCCATAAGAGCCAGATGATTTGAGGAAGCCACCAAAAAACACTACTGCTGCCATTTTGAAGAAAAGTCCAAGACTCAATCCTTCAATCCCAAAGGATTATGCATGGTGTGAAACTAACCCAATTGATACTTGATTAATCACACCTCAAGATCTAATTCAAACTCCAAGATTTAAGAATCAAACCTAAGCTAATCGAAACAAACACCAAATCAATGAAACACAACACAAAGAATCAAGAATACATAAAGACTTAAGTGGTTCAACATCTTTTGAAGGTACCTACATCCACTGGAGAAAACAAATCAAGGAGCAACTTTATTAAGCTTCAAGTTTACAGAGGTGATAACTAGCAATACAGAGAACACTCAGAAAAGCTTCACTCTCACTATAGCTTCCCTATCACTCTCTCTTTGATTGAATTAGACTACACTAGAACCAACAAGTATATATCAGTTGTTGCTGGCATTACAGATCCAAAAGATTCCCTCCAAAATCAACAGCCTTAACTAACTGATCACGAGCTTCTCACGCGCAACTTAAAGCCTCCCTTAAANTAGGCAAGCCACCAAAAATTTTGAGGAAAAGTCCAAGACTCAATCCTTCAATCCCAAAGGATTATGCAAATGATGAGAGGAAAATAGTTGGAAGCAGTAAAAAGCAATTGGATTTTGACTGTGTTGATGGTACAACTGATGGTATACAAGAGAGGCATCCTGATAGCCCAATAAAAAAGCCACTTTTCAAAAAGGATAGAGCCAAAAAAGTTGTAGTGCAGCCTATGAGGAACACAAGGAGTGCAATATTCAAGCACTAGAACAGTCATCCTATGCTGCAACTATTTGGTAAATTGTGTGAGAAATACTTGCCTGATGAAAATGATGGTGTTATAACATATATGATTGATGATAATGTATTCCAAAGACATGCATGTGCTTATATTGGGAAGAAAGATTGCAATGAACTGTTGTTAATGCAAGCACTAGAAGTAAATGCTATTCAAGTATATATGGCGTAAGTGGTTTAATGAATTTTCTTTAAACTAGTTTTATTTGAAATTAGTATACTTTTTTTTATTGATGCACTGATTTTCTATTCAGGATGTTGGATTCCACCATTCTACCAACCAAAAAAGGAATGAAACCATTTGGATTCAGGTGTCCAAGTTTAGTTTGCCCAATAAATTCAAAGGCTGCAGAAAAATTTCGCTCAAAGAGAGTTGAGCATATCCAAGATCGCTTGAAAAAAGCCAAAAATGGACAACTCATTCTCATGCCATATAATCCTTTGTAAGTTTTAATTTTCATGTCATATAATCCTTCGTAAGGTTTAATTTTCATTTAAACTTTTACAGTTGTTTATGAATTTATATTACTTTTACAACTGTTTGTTAATTCATGGTTTTGTTTTCTACTTTTTTTCCAACTGCCTTCTCCTATTGTAGCTACCATTGGGTTTTGGTTGTGTTTGACGTGGTGAAAAAGGAAGTGTTTTATGTAGATCATGT
Source organism: Citrus medica (assembly GCA_002013955.2). NCBI lineage: Eukaryota > Viridiplantae > Streptophyta > Magnoliopsida > Sapindales > Rutaceae > Citrus > Citrus medica. Next base: position 270,331 of record MKYO02026059.1, on the reverse strand, counting down.
GCAGTCCAGTCCTGATACTGATTCAGAACAGCTCCTTAAAATGTATGTATGCCAATCCATTTCATGCAATTGATATTTTAAGTTTTTTCAATATAATTAAGAGATAACACTTTGCTTTTTTTTTTATAGCACCATGACACTCTTCACAGTAGAGGAAAGTAGGGAAAAATGGAATTTTAATTCTAAGATGAGAATTGTGAAGGTAAAAAAAAATTAACCCTACAAAAACTATATGTGCCTATCATTACATAACTAAAATGAATGAGATTTTGTAAGTTTTGTTTTGGTTTTTTTTTTGTGGCATGAACAGGCTCCGAAACAAAATATCGCAAAATTGGAGTGTGGCTATTATGTGTTAAGATACATGAAGGAAATAATAGCAGATGTTAGTTTGTTAATGAACAATGTAAGTTGATGATGACATTTCACTAACTTTCTTTTATTCTATATATGTGACATTATTTTTTAAGTTTGACCTCTTAATAATCTTGTGATTAACAGTTTAGTGGAAAGAAAGTATACACTCAGGACGAATTAGATGAGGTTCGTTTGGAGTGGGCTAACCATTTTTCTGACATCCTTGTTGCATCAGGAAAATGGTTAGTATTAGTATGAAACTATAAATATTAGTTGTAAAAATTTATTGAAATTAAAGTTATAGTGTCAAATTATAATGGTTACTGTTAACAATTGTAGTGTACGTGTTTTGCATTCCATAACATTGGGTATTTTGATTGATTCCAAATAGATTGGTATTAGTTTGCTGGGTTTCGGTTGGAGGGTTGCTGGGTATGTGGCTGGAATACCAATGGTGTGGACAGATGTTGGGTTCGAAGATGTTGGGTTGCTGCTAAATATGTGTTGGGAGTGTTGTTGGGAAAGTGGCTGGAATAGCAGTGGAGTGTAGTTAGAAGATGTATTGCTGCTGGAGGTTTTTGTTGGTGCAGAAAGATGTATTGGCTTGCTGTCGTTTTGCCAGTGGTGTGGAATGATGCATGTATTGGCTTGGTGGCTAGAATTTGGAAATTTGTTCTTGTAGTTTAACTGGATGATTTTATTTTTTAATTTCGGATGTTGCTTATATATGTATTGGTAGTGATGACAATATTAGATACTAGATGTATTTATTTCGAAATTAACTTGTTGGAATGAGTGGATGTTAATTAATATTAATTTTTTTTTATTTTTTTATGATACTCATTTTTATTAATTAATTACATTTTTAAACATGAATACAAAAATTAATTGTAATCGTTTTTTTTTTAAAATAACTTTATGACGGGAAATTCCCATCATATGGTCTGTCATAAACAATTTCCTGCCAAAAAATGAATAATAAATTTACAAATTATAACATAATTTCCCGCCAAAACTGAATAAAAAATTTACCAATTACAATAAAATTTCCTGCCAAAATTCAAACATTTGGCGCGAAATTTTAAATTAATTCAAATTTTAAGTTAATTATTTTTTCACATTAAAATATTATGTGACAGATATATGACTATAAAATACCATTGTTAATATATGACGACAAATAATCTATCATACATTAATGACAGTGACATAGATGACAGATGAAGTGTCTGTCATGCACCCCCTTTTATGACAGTTATTTCCCGTCATCTATTGCATGTTTTCTTGTAGTGAGAAAACATACATTTCTCTTGAATGGTGAAGGCTGATGTAAGTTTGAAGACGGTATCTATCCAATTGGTTAAGGTTTGCATGGTTTGGTTATTGATGGACTCTTATTTTTTGGTAAATGATTGCAATATATCTTCAAGAGTTTTTCTCGGAGGTGGGACATAAGGTGGTAGCTCATGGGAATTTTGAAATTTCTGATATAGAGGAAGTGGTTCTTAGTTTGTGCATGATTGTCATTTCTTCAACTAAAATTTGAGTGATTTCCCCAATCATAGCTATAGGTTTGTTCGTATGGATTAGGTTTCCACCTTTTGAAACTATCAATGACATTCGCTTGTTTGTGCAAACTTTCATTACAATTAGCAAGGTCGAACAGTCTTGTATAAAATGGTCAATGAAATTCCAAACTTGAATAGATTAATATGATCAGTCCTTTTCGACTCTAATGCTTTGACTTTTTTTTTTCTAACTAAAGATGTAAATTTAGCTTGAAGGTCATGGTCTTCCCCAAGATTGTACATGCCCCCACTATATAGGAGACGAATAGGGTTTACTTAATAACTCATAAGAACCAATTTTGTCCCAATTTTGTCCTAGTGCTGTGCATTCTCTGCTATGTGATTAAGATAATTGTTGAGCATTAGAGGTTGCATATTTATACATTGTAAAATTATCATTTTATGCTCCAAGTCTCACTAACATTTCTACTTTAACGTGTTTAAATTCTCTAAGCTTTGATTATGCTTGTTTAATTATAATTTAAACATTTTATGTATTTCAGGGATATTAATTATAATTTAAACATTTTATGTATTTTAGGGATATTTTAGCTATTTCACGACTAACGAGAAGCTAGACAACAAAATAGAAGGATTATTATTGTCTGGCACATCGTGTTCTTGACACCACACTTAAGAAAAAATCATTAGCCTCTGGCACACTGAGCGCTTGATACCATATTTATTAGAGTAAGGATTATGAGGAGTGGAAATATCTCCCTCATGAATTAATTAGAACTTAAAAAAAGGAAATATTAAGCTCATTGTGAAATGTTGAGTGTGAATCCAGAGACTCAAGCATTTTAATTCATTACCTCCATTTTATTTTAAATCTTAAGATAAAAAAAATTCACTTTCAGCCAACTCACATATTCATTTAACCCTACACATACTTAAATTTACCTCTTTGTAGGATCGACACTCGTCACCACAAAATTTATATTACAGTAGATTCGTGTGTTTGCGAGTAAAATAAAATTTGCACAACAAGTTTTTAGCGTCATTGCTGGGAAGGTAAGTTATTTTAATTTATGCAATTAATTTTTTTTTGTAAATATTGTGTAAATAATTTTGTATGCAGGTTTAAGTACGTTTTCATAATAAGTGTTTAGCAGCGTGATAAGGTCAGTATTGTAACTTTTTCTTTTTCTCTTTATTTTCATTATTTTTTTTAATTTTTACGTGTTCTTTGCATGCATGGTCAAAGGTCATAGTCATCTAATCTTAAACATGTAGACCTTGAACTGGACACAGACACATTGCATCAAAGATTAAAATTGAGGATAAAATTGAAATGGATTTGTAACAACAAGCACAAGCACCACAAGAGAGGTCATTTAAAGATAAATTCAGTCCATTAACTAATTTGAGAACATCAAATATAAGATACCCAAATGTAGCTGTTAGGAATTTCGAGTTAAAACCTAGTGTACTAAATTATCTCCCATCATTTTATGGCCTAGAAAATGAAGACCTATACAATCATTTGTATATACGGTTTCCATTTTCTCTAAAAACTACGTTAAAACCTAGACCAAACTTTTAGACGGTTTCCATTTTCTCTAAAAACTAGAGCTCGTTTAGGGTCCAATACATTACCTGCTAATAGTATCACATCATGGAAACAAATGGTAACTAAGTTTTCAAATAAATACTTCCCAATACATAAAATTAATGCTATTCACAGGGAAATTTAAGAGTTTACTAAAAAAGAAGGCGAGTAATTCTTCGAAGTATGGGAGCAATTCAATGGGTTCACACCATAGGTATGAGAAATGGCACCAATGTTAATATTTCTTGGAGGGACTATTGCCACATATACAAGAATAGCTAATGACAACAAGTGAAGATGAGCTCATATCTAAAAGCACATCAGAGATTTAGGATTTCTTTCAACGAAAAGTGAATAATTCCTAACAGAAGAGTCGATCATTCAGGAATGTGAGAAAAATCAAAGGAGTAAAAGAAATCCATATTGGTGAGTCAAGATCAGAAATCAAGAAAGTCAAAAAGATGGTTCAAGAACTTTCTCGCCAAATAGCATCGTTGACGACTGCCAAGTCAATAGTGCCACGAGACTATAATTAATTTGACCACGATTTATACCCAGATCAAGCCAATACCATAAATTTGATGGGAATGCAGTCGAATTACAACCCTTACTCCAATACTTATAATTCTGAAAGAGATCATCCCAACTTTTATTAGTCTTAAGGATTCCAACAAAATGGAATAGCAGCTCCAGCTTCACCAATGACACTAGTTCATTAAGCTCCTCAAGTATCTCAACCACCATTCAGACCATACTATTAGAACCAAAACTAGTCACAAGTCATACCATGGGAAGAGGCATTCTAAAGTCTAAAAATTTTTACTCACATTGCAATAGAACAACAAAATCGTAAAATTGATGAGCTGTGGAATGAAATAAGAGTTGGCTTCAATTCACAAACCCAATCAATTTCAAACCTTGAAAAGATGGTGGGCCAACTTGATTATTCAATTCAAAATTTTACGATGATTGTTGAAAAAGGCAAATTCCCAAGCCAACTATTGCCCAATCCTCACGGAGTACATAAAGTGAGTATAAGTTCACCCCAGCAGTATAAAGAGGTCAAACCAATCATGTCCTTGCGAAAAGGCAAAGAAATGGATAACAAAATGGAAATACTCATGAAAACGACAACTTAAGTTGCACTATAAGACTCTAAAGACCCATCCATAAAAGAGAAAGAAGATGGTAGCCCACGAGAATACATTCCAAAAGCTTATTTTCCTCATACGTTAGCTAAAGCAAATAAGTGAAATTCCACAGGTAAGGTTATGGAAATTTTTTACCAAGCAAGTATTAACATCCATTTGCTTGAGGTTATTAAACAAGTGTCCTCTTATGCCAAGTTTATCAAAGATCTTTGCACTAAAAAGAAAAGCATTCATATTCAAAAGAAGACATTTTTAACAAAAAACATTAGTTCCATACTCCAACATAAAGTTCCTCCAAAATACAAAAACCCATGATGTTCTACCATCTGATGTAGCATAGGGAATCACACATTTGACAATGCTTTGTTAGACTTAGGAGCTAGTATAAAAATCTCGCCTTATTTAGTGTTTGCGAAACATGAACTGAGAATATTACACCCAACTCTAGTTGTGTTGCAACTTGCAGATCAATCCATAAAAACACCTCGTGGTATTGTAGAGGATGTGCTCATTCAGGTAGACAAGTTTTATTTTTCTAGTGATTTCATTGTGATTGATACTCAACCAGTACAGGATCCAAAGAAGTACATCCCTATTATCTTGGGTCCACTTTTCCTCGTAACTAGTTCAATGTAGGATTGAAAATATGCAATTGTCGTTTGGCAACATGACTATGGAGTTGAATATCATTAACATTGTCAAGCGACCCCCTAATTTAATTGAAGAACTAGTTGAACATACTTTCCCTTCTAACTTTAGTGATGACCCTATACAAACATGTTTATCATTACCTTGCAATCATAAAAATCATGCAAATCATGGACCAACACTACAAGAAAAAGTATCTACTATGACAGTCTTCTGTGTGACAGTTTTTGGTCTGGAGGCCTACAATAATAGAATCGTGATAGATTTATTTTCTGTCATACACTTATGACATATTTGTGATAGAAATATCGTTTATCAAGAAATTATGATATATTGGTGATATAAATATCATATATCAAGAAATTATGATAGACTAGTGATAAATTATTTGACTATCAAGAATGAAAGACTGATTTTTTATGTTGACTTTAATTGCGCGGGTTTGACTTAATTTTTAAAAATATTATATTACTAAAATAGAAGTGAAACGATGTCGTCTCAGTTGTATGTTTCGCAAGTTTGAGGATAACAGACGTAAATAACAAAAAACAATTAATAAAACGTTGCGTTTTGTTAAGGGGGGAAACATTTTTGTGAGAAAAGAGGGAAATTTTTTTCTAAGTGTTCAGAAAATTTGCAAGCGTTATTGTGGAATCTCAAAATCGATTAGCACACTTGGAGCAAACCCTCAAAGGCCAGCCATAGCAAACTAACGACACCCAAACACCCATAGTTTCAAAATCATTCTGGTTGTTTCACTGAATCATCTCTCTTTGCTGGGACGAAGTCAGTGCTAATCGAAACCCAAATTGGAATGAGAACAACATCCAGGGTACTTTTATTGACTGAAAGAAACCCAATCGCTTACCGTGAAAGAAGACCCAAATCGTTGTTGCCGAAGTTGAAACCCTAGGCTTGACGGTGAATTGAAGCTTCACGCCCACTGGTGAGTCATTGCTGCATTTGCATGTATTTAATTTTGACTATTTATTGAACTTTTATGTAAAGTAGTAAATAATTTGTAAAAAATTGAAATGTATTTGCATGTATTGCATATATTGCATATATTTCGGTAATCAATTTACTAAATAATTTCCCAGGAAGATATAATGTTGTTAATTTTGAGTTCTGTTTTGAGTTGTAATCGTGCATTGCATAATGCTGTTAATTTTTTTTTATTCTAGGTAATTCTGAATTATATTCATGTGTTTGTGTGTGAATTTTTTTTCTAGCTATTTCTGATATTGAAGCTTCGTTAAGTTAAATGAGTGTTTGTGTATGAAGATGGTGATATTGGCCTGAAATGTCTATAACAAAGCCTGAGGAGGGACTTTTAGTAACTGATTCTGTTATGTAAAATTGAGGGATTCTCACATCTCATTGTCATCTACCTATGCATGTGGTGTTGTAGCTATTTTGCATCTGGTGGTATTATTGTTACTGTTGTTGTCTTGAGTCGTAACATTTGCGTGTCAAATATAAATAGTTGTGATTGCTGCATAAACGTGACAGTTCGATGTTCTTGATTTGTTGAAGGCATTGTATTAAGGTACTTAAAGCTTTTCTTTGTGTTTGCTTTCATTTTTGTTCTACTGATGTATATTATTTGAAGTTGTAGTTTATTATTTCTTCTTAGGCTTACTCATATGATTAATGTAATTTATTGGTACCTTTTTAGCCCTCTTGAATCCAAGTTTTGGAATTTTATCAACTGATCATTCAAAATATATTTCAGTAATCAATATTGTTGCTGGATTTGTACCTGGAATTGGATATAACAGCAGATTGTTGTGTTTAATTTGGTAAGTTCCATTTCTTATCCTCTATTATTTGACGTAGATTGAAGTTGTTATACACTTGCTTAAAATTTACATATCTTTAAATTTATAATTATAATACTATGTAATGTGTTTGTTGTGGGGTCTGTCTTATTTATTATATTTATAGTATAGTAGGAGAGTGAACTTTTGAAAAGTATGAAATTCAGTTTATCAGCTTTCTTGGTTGCTATATTTGTAATTTTAAAATTTGTTTAGTTCACATGGTGTTATAACATTAGACAAATATTCTAAGTATGTACATTCTTTCTTTGTTTTATGTATATGTCAGGAACATTAATTATTAAGCCCGAAATGGATAAATCTTGGATTCAATGTAATCGACTGTCGACAGAATATGAAGAGGGTGTCCAGAAATTTATAAATTTTGCTATAAAAAATGTTGCAGGGAGTAGCGTCATTAGGTGTCCATGCGTTGATTGTGGGAATTTATCATTTGAAACACCTACAACTGTAAAAGATCATTTATATATGCATGGTTTTGATGTGAAATACGACAATTGGTTTTGGCACGGGGAAGAGATTCGTAAGAGTTCTTCTCCTCAAAGAGAAAACCATTTTCAGCAACAAAATATAGAGTTTGACAATGGTAATGAGTTAGAAATGGTTAATGATGCTTATAAGGGTTGTTGTGGGGACCCTAAGGCATTCAAAGAGTTGCTAGAACAGGCTGAGAAACCCTTGTACCTAGGATGCACAAAATTTACTAAGTTATCCTTTTTAGTGAAATTGTTCAATGTGAAGGGTAGATTTGGGTGGTCTGACAGTAGCGTTTCTGCATTGTTGAGTGTTTTAGCAGATGCTTTCCCTAAAAATAATGAAATTCCAACCTCTATGTATGAGGCCAAAAAGACAATGTCAGCTTTGGGCTTAGAATATGTTAAAATTCATGCTTGCCCAAACGATTGCATACTCTACAGAAAAGAGTATGAAGGTCTTTTGGAATGTCCTACTTGTGGGTTATGTAGATGGAAGAAAAAGGATGGTACTGTAGACCAATATAGGAAAGGGGTTCCTGCAAAAACTTTATGGTATTTTCCTCCTATACCTAGGTTTAAGCGCATGTTTCAGTCATCCGAAACTGCTAGGGACTTGACTTGGCATGCAAATGAGAGGATGGTTGATGGTAAACTCCGACATCCGGCTGACTCACCATCTTGGAAGTTAGTAGATGAGAAATGGCCGATCTTTGCATCCGATCCTAGAAACCTTCGCCTAGCTCTATCAGCTGATGGAATCAATCCACATAGCTCTCTTAGTAGTACATATAGCTGCTGGCCAATAATTCTTATTACTTATAATCTTCCACCATGGTTGTGCATGAAACGAAAATTCATGATGTTGTCCCTCTTGATTTCTGGTCCTCAACAACCGGGTTTAGATATTGATGTGTATTTGCAACCTCTTATTGAGGATTTGCAAACTTTATGGGATGTTGGGGTGGAGACATATGATGCCTACAAAAATGAGTACTTTAATTTGCGAGCTGTATTACTATGGACAATAAATGACTTCCCGGCATACGGAAATTTAGCAGGATGTACTGTTAAAGGATATTATGCCTGCCCATATTGTGGTGTAGAAACACCAAAATGTAGACTTAAACACAGTGGAAAAAATGTATACATTGGGCATCGGCTTTGGCTTCCTCATGGTCATAAATTTCGGTTCCAAGCAAAAGCCTTTGACAATAGTGTGTGTGATGAAACCCCCCCAAAATTGTTAAACGGGGAGGAAATTTTCTAGTTGGTCGACTCTATTGATAATAGATGGGGGAAAAGCAACAGTAAAAAGCGTAAAAGTGCGAACAATGATGATCTCGTGTGGTGGAAGAAGAAATCTATATTTTATAATTTAGAGTATTGGAAGCACTTGCTTGTGCGGCATCAATTAGATGTTATGCACATTGAAAAGAATGTGTGTGAGAACATCTACGGTACACTGCTACATATTCCTGGAAAGTCCAAAGATGGACTGAAGTCGAGGATGGATCTCTTGGAAATGAAAATTAGGCCCACCTTAGCACCACAAGTTAAAGGAAACAACAATCGTACATGGCTTCCTCCTGCTTGCCACACCTTAACTAAGGAGGAAAAAGCAAGATTCTGTGCAGCTTTGAAAAGTATCAAGGTTCCTACTGGATACTCTTCAAATATTAGGAATCTTGTTTCAAAAAAGGACTTTAAACTCCAGGGTCTTAAGTCTCATGACTGTCATGTTCTTATGCAACAACTTTTGCCAATTGCCGTAAGGTGTGTGCTGCCCAAACATGTCAAAGAAGCTATCATTAGGTTTTGTTTCTTCTTTAATTCGTTGTGTGGGACTGTGATTGACGTGACAATGCTAGATGAATTGGAGAAAAACATCGTAGAGACTTTGTGCTTGCTTGAAAAATGTTTTCCCCCTTCTTTTTTTGACATAATGGTTCATCTTACTATTCACTTAGTGAGTGAAGTTAGACAATGTGGTCCCGTATATTTTCGGTGGATGTATCCTTTTGAGCGATACATGAAAACTCTAAAAGGCTATGTTCGAAACCGTAACTGTCCTGAGGGTTGCATAGCGGAGAGTTATATTGCCGAGGAAGCATTAGAATTTTGTGCAGAATACTTGGAAAACATGCCCACAATTGGGGTTCCACCTGGACATGTGCAGAATTTAGAAATTGACAAGCCCATGAGTGGTGGACAAATGGTGGAAGTTGATCGAACTTCATTAGATCAAGCACACTTGTATGTTTTGCATAACACTGAGGAAGTTCAGCCTTATATAAGGTGATGTTATCTAACTTGTGTTATTTTAGCTTTATATTTGTCAGGTTTTGGTAGTTTAGGAACCTGAAAATTTTGTCCTTTTAACTGATTTTTAGAGAGCATGAGGATTGGTTACAACTTTGCCATCCACGAAAAAATGAGAAGTGGTTGCAAGATGAACACAACCGAACATTTGCAGATTGGCTAACAGATAAGGTTTTGATAACATTAGTTTAATTAATTCCTTTTTTCCTTTCTGTTTCGGTTTGTGCTTGTTTAACATTATATTCCTGTTGATTAATAATAGGTAAATATGTTGATAGAGAACGGTGACGTTGTTACTCAAACAATCCGTTGGTTATCCCAAGGGCCTCGTCCTTATGTTTTCCAACATCCTGGATATGACATAAATGGTTTTCACTTTGTTACAAGAGATCGAGACTTAAATAGAGTTACTCAAAATAGTGGAGTGTCATTGGTTGCACAAACAATTTCAGTCGCAAGTTCAAAAGATAAAAATCCTGTCACTTCTAACATCACATACTATGGAGTGATTAGAGAGATTTGAGATCTAGATTATATTATCTTTAGAATTCCAATAATGAAGTGTGACTGGGTACATACCAGAGGTGGTGTTATGAAGGATAGACTCGGATTTACTTTGGTAGACTTGCAACGAATGGGTCATAAATCTGATCCATTTATTTTAGTTTCTCAAGCCAACCAAGTTTTTTATGTACCTGATCAGCTTGATAAGAAGTGGTCAGTTGTATGCCAAATGCCTAGAAGAGGTAAACCCACACAAAGAAGCGAAGATGCAGTGGAATACCCTTCGTTGACTACTGAATTTCCAAGTGCTGATAACATAAACTCTATTGACGATGATTCTGAAATGTACGCACGAGACAGCAAAGAGGGAATTTGGATTGGACCTTGAATATCGTTTCTGTGTTTGTTTGCATGAGCTGTTTGTTGAGTCCTTCTCAAAATGATATATGTTAAGGTTAATACAAGAAGTATTTATGGTATCTATTATTATTTTATTTTATATTTTTTGGCAGTTTTTATATGGTAATGTATTCTCATCATTTGATTTTATTCTGCAGTTGTGATATTCATCATGGATAAGGGAAAAAATGTCCCTGAGAGTTCTTCACCTGAGCAATCTGATGCCCATTTCGATGAGTTTTTAGATGAACAAAATGATGGATTTGTTGGTGAGGAATCAGAGTACCATGAGGCACTTATCCGTGAAGGATATGATCCTGAAACGCCCCTGGCCGATCATGTCCCTGATCTTGATGAGTTTGGAGATGGGAACGAGGATGAACCTGAGAGCAGCAGTAAGCGAAGCAGAGGTGGCACTGTTGGGTCAGAACAAAACAAAAAGAGGAAAAGAAGTGGAAGGTTTGTGGTTAAATACAGCAGCCTTGGTGTTCCAGTTGATGAAGAAGCCATTGAGCTAGCTACGTATATTGGTGTTTTGGCTCCTTAAGACGATTACTCTAGTTTTATTGTGGCTGGAAAAATCTCACATTTTGATAATGAAACTTGAAGGTATACTTCGTGGTTCATCCTCGAAGTAGGAAGCAAGTACTACAAGCCATCGGAGCTGCATTTCGGAACTTTAAGTACACTCTAATGAGGAACTATGTTTTACCATTTGTTAATGACCATAAAAGGCTTTTCAAGCCACCAGCACGGTACAGCACGATTGCTAAGGAAAGTTGGATTAAGTTTGTAAAGGAAAGACTATCCGAAAAATTTCAAGTGAGTGTCTAATTCAAGTGTTAATAATATATCAATGCTTATGACATTTTTCCTTATGGGTTTATCCATTGTTTGTGTGGTTGTTTTAAGCAGAAAGTTAGTGGTGTGAATAAACTTAGGCGGGCACAAAACAAGTTTAATCATCGCCTAAGTAGAAAAGGTTACGTTGGGTTAATGCAGGAAGTGGTATGTACTGTTAGTTAGTTGCTAACATTTTACTGTTGTTTGGTTAATGCAAATAATGATTGTTACTAACATTTTAACTTTTTATTAACTTTTTTACAGTGCTCAGAAACAGGCCTTACTGAAGAAGAAGTGGACAGGAGTGTTCTTTGGAAGAGAGCTCGGCAAATGAAAAACGGAGGATACCACCCCGATGTTGAACCAGTTATTAAAAAAATCGTAAGAAAGTTTTTGCTTACTATTGTAATTCTATTTGTGATTACTTATACTTTGATAACATTGGCTTACTTAATTCATTTGTGTGGTAGGATAAACTGGAGATGGAAGCTAAGAAAGGAAAGATGTGGTCATCTGGAAAAAATGATATTCTCGCACAATCTTTAGGAAAAGCTCCAAAATGTGGTCATATGCAAGGAGTGGGCAAGTTTGTGACCCCGTCTCTGTATTTTCAAACTTACCAGAGGCCTACTGATAGAGACAGGCAAAGAGAGGACTGTCTATGGAGGGAATCAATTAATCGGCAGTTGGAAGAAATGAGAAATGAACTAAGAAAAACACCTCGTCATTCAAATATAGCAAGTTCCAGCTACCCTCGCATGCCTGGTGAAAACAATAATGTTGTTGGAGATGATGGCATAGAGTCTGTTCAAGCTGAAGCAGTTGCTGAAACAACAAAGGTCAGTTTGTTTACTATTTTTCTTATTATTTCTAGATTTAGTCTTTTGCTGGATAAAGGTTGTTGTAGTTACTGTTCTTACATGTTATTTGTGGATTTAGTTTGCTGTATGTTTACTATTTATACATATGTTCTTTCTGGGGTGTCATTTGATACTGTTAACTACTTTGTAAGAGAAATTTAGAGTATTTAGAAACTATTTATGCCAATCACACTGAACAATTATGTTTGTAACAGCCTGATCATTTGAAAAAAAAAGAAGCAAGGGACACCTAAGAAAGAGACAGACATAGCAAACAAAAACAAGAATACACCTACCAAAAAATTCTCTGTCATTGCAAGAAAGAGTCCAAGATTGAACCCAACTGAAATTCCAGTGGAGATGCCTGATGATTTGTTACAGGGAAAAAAAAATAGCAATCCTAAACATCAAGGCACAAAAAAACATTTGAACTTTGAATCAGCAGAACATCATAATGATATAATAGAGATAGGACATACAGATGCTGTAAAACAGACCAAGGACGAGGGCAAAAAAGTTGCAGTGAAGCTTTTGCCAACAAGGAGGAACACAAGGCATGCAGGAGGAGTACAACGAAACAAGATTCCGTTGCTGCAGTTGTTTGGCACAATGTGTGAAGCTAAGATGTCAGACCAAGAATGGATTCCATATCTACTAGATGATGGTGTTTTCCATTTGGAAGGGATTAGAGCTCATATTGGAAGGCGTGACTGCAGTGCAGTTCTGTCAATGGATGCTATAGGAGTAAACGTAATCGAAGTCTATATTGCGTAAGTGATTCATAATCATTCTAGTTTTATGTGTACTTTTTATGGGAGTCCCAATTAATGGACTTTAACATTGTTTGTCTATTGTTTATCAGGATGTTGTATGCTTCCATTCTCCTTGGGAAAAAAGGAGTGAAACCATTTGGATTCATTCGTCCAGGTCTGGTTTCACTAGGCGAAGAACGTAATCCTACTGCATCATTTGACCTTAGGGCACGTGGAGTTTGTGATCGATTGAAAAAAGCAAAGAAGGGACAATTCATCTTTATGCCTTATAATCCCTAGTATGCTCCTTTAATACTTTTCAACTCATATTAATTTATTTTCTTGCCTTAATTTACTGAAATTGCTACCTTACTGTTCTTTCTTTTATTATAGTTATCATTGGGTGCTGGTCATCTTTGATGTGTTGAAAAAAGAAGTTTATTATCTCGATTCTTATGGGGGAGATCCTGATGATGATTTAAAAGAGCTCATTAAAGTGTATGTTCAATTTTTTTTATTACCATTGTCAATATAAAATTACTTTTACATAATTTACAGATACTTTGTTAAAATTTTTTTTTTGTATACAGCTCTATGACAATGTTTATAGCACAAGAGGGTAAGGAGAAATGGAATTATAATAAGATGGTCAGATCCGTAAAGGTTTGAACTATTACCTTAACTATAATTATATATTACCATGCTTAATTGTTATTAAAATGAACTGTACAATTGCTGATTGTGAACAGGTCCCACAGCAACCAGCAAGTTCAGTCGTGTGTGGATTTTACGTCATGAGATTCATGAAAGACTTAATTAATGACTTCTCTTTACTAATGAACAATGTGAGTTCCTTGATCATAATTTGCTTCATGAAAAAGAACATGTCCTGTTTCAAAGTTTCACTAAATATTTATTTTTCATAAATAGTTCAACGGAAAGACAACATATTCTGATGCTGAATTAGATGAAGTCCGTATTGAGTGGGCAAACCATTTTTCTGGAGTACTTGCTGTTATGTGAGGTAACCCTTACCTATTATGTTGTTATTGTGAGTTCATTGATGAAATATATTTTACTTGGGCAGTTATCTAGCTTATTATACTTCTATGTTGGATTATGATGAAGATGGTGGGTACTGCTGGAGTTCGCTAGTTTTTTTCTTTGTTTGGAAAATAGCTCCTGGATATTGATGCAATTTTACACATTTCGGTTGTTCTTAGGTTGGATTTTCACGTTTGGGAACTGCTGGCCTTGTCTGATCAGTATTTTTGGCTCCTCTTATGTTGCTGGAAGTGTTGCTGGAAATGTTGCTGGAAATGAACTATGTTGTTGCCTTTGTTCATGTTGGTAGAAATGACTCTGTTGTTTGGCTTCCTTATGCTACTGGAATTGAACTGATCATTGTTAATTTGTGTTGTACATGCTGCTGGAATTTAGTTCTTAGGTTGTTACAATACTCTTCTTCTATTTATGTTGGACTTGTCACTCTCGAATTTGATTAAATTATGTTTGCTCACAATTATGAAATCTTAGTCAATGTTATCCATTTCATTTTCTTTGTCAGTTAATTTTTAATTGCAATATTAATTTTAATAATCTAATTAATTAGCTAATTTATGAAATATTAATTTCTACTAAATCAATTGCAGGATTGTTATTAAAATGATAATAATTTCATGGTGCAAAAAAATACCCCTTTTTTATTAATTATAATTTCAATTTTTGATTTAATTGAAAAAATTCATTTAATTATAATTTGCATTTCGCGCCAAATTTGATTTTCCCGTCAAAAATTCATAATATGGCGCACAAATTTAAAAAAAAGGGCCAAATTCAAATTTATTATATTCCTCTCTAAATAAAGTTATGACAGTTATGTGACTAAAAATATTTATCACAGATTATGACTGGTATTATTCTGTCATCAATTCTTGACGGTGGCTACAATGACGGTATGAACAACCGTCATCCACCCCTTACTATGACAGATTTTGCCTGTCATGGTAGGCACTTTTTCTTGTAGTGCAATAAATATGAAATACCTAACATTAATTTTGACACATTGACCATTAAACTTAAAACCAAAGTAACTTGGAGTCTTGGGCAACAAATATGAAATTTGGGATCATTAGCTTGCAATCTTGAAATCATGCAACTTATGGACCAATAAAAATAAAACATCTACCATTAACTTGATATTGAGACCAATAAACTTGAAAACAAACTAACTTGGAACTTAGGACAATGAACATAAAACTTGGGATCGTTAACTTGCAATCTTGAAAATTATGGAATTTATGGATCAATAAACATGAAACACCTACTAGTAATTTGATGTTGGGACCATTAAACTTGAAAGAAAAGCAACTTGAAACTCAAGTAATGAACATGAAACTTGTGATTATTAACTTGCAATCTCGAAAATCATGGAATTTATAGACCAATAAACATAAAACACCTACCGTGAACTTGATATTGGGACCATTAAACTTGAAACTAAAGGGAATTAAAACTTAAGACAATGAACATGAAATGTGGGATCATTAACTTCTAATCCTAAAAGTCATGGAATTTATGAACGAATAAACATGAAGCATGGACCGTTAATATTGATTCTTGGACCATTAAACTTGAAACTAAAGGAACTTGAAACTTAGGGCAATGAACATGAAACTTAGGATCATTAACTTGCAATCTTGAAAATAATGGAATTTATGGACCAATAAATATGAAACACCGGCCATTTTTCTTGGTACTTGGACCATTAAATTTGAAATCAAAGGAACCTAAAACCTAGGACAATAAACATGAAACTTGAGACTATTAACTTGCAATCCTGAAAAACATACAAATTATGGACCAATAAATGTGAAACACTACTATTAACTTAATATTGGGACCATTAAAATTGAAATTAATTTTTTTATTGTTATTTAACCTTTATTATTAAAATAATAATAATTATTTTATTATTATTGTTATATTTATTGTATTATTTAATCTTTTTTAATCATTTATGGTGCAACCGGTTGCTCCAAGTTTTTATTTATTTTTTTTACTAGGCAGCCAAACAACTGCAATGCTTTTTTTATTTTTTATTTTTCCTTGCATGTATGAGATACATGCATGAATTGTAGCAAAGGCCCTCAATATAGACCTATACCTCTAGCTAAATTTTTTTTCCGCAGATTATCACAAAATCATTTTACCAGATTAGGTTGGTTTTTTTTGTAGCAGGCACATTCACGAGTGTATAGCCATGGTTTCAGAAAGTGTAAATATGCTTGACCGGAAGGTTTATGAGGGTAACGATGGGTTGAAACTTGATGTTCAGAAGGCTCAGTTTGAAGTTTTTGCTTTGAGTTCTTCACCGGTTTGGTTATCATAGCATTTTCATAAAATTGATCTCTGTTATTCTTAATTCAGCCAAGATTTCTATGAACACATTCAATGCAGCCCACATGGTTTTTTCAGTTGTGGCAAGGGTGTTCGTCAGGCGGATCTGCTGTCGCCTCTTTTGTTTTGCACTGCTGAGGGGGTTCTATACGGGGGTATTTTAGATCTTCATTTCAAAGGCTTACTCAAACCCATCTCAGCTCCTAGAATTTGCTTTCTTCCGACTCATACTATGTATGCTGATGACGTTTTCTTTTTTTTTTTTTGAGGAGATTTAAATTTTATGAAAAATCTTGCTAGCTTTTTGGATGATTATGGTGCAGCTTCAGGGCAAATTACAATAAGGAAAAAAGTTGCTTCTATTTAGGAAAATATGCTTCCACAAGACATTGCTGAGGTTTCCTTTCCCTTTACTTGCAGGATAGAAAGGAAAGCTATTATCTATGGCAGCCAAGGTGGAGTTAGTAACAGTAGTTTAGAGTATTCTACTTCACAGTTTCCGGGTTTACTTATGGCTGTTTCTCTAATAAAAAAAATTGCACATCTGGGCTCGTAACTTTATCCTATCAGGTGATTATCTTGCTCGTAAAAATGGCAGTTATTTCTTAGGATCACATTTGTGCTCCAAAGCGTGAAGATGGCCTTGGCCTTAAAATGCTTAATAGCCTAAATAAGTCATGTCTCATGAAGTTTGTTTGGGAAGTGCCGAAAAGCAAGTATATTTGCTCAGATTATTTCCAATGCAGGTACTCTTTTACTGATCTCAAAAAAATTTATAACAATTCTTGTCTTTGGGTGGGTTTCCGATGCTCCTTTTGATTCTGGTATTCGATAGATTATTGTAGATGGTTCCTATATGAATTTCTGGTTTGATGAATGGCTTCCTAATTCGATCCTTTCCTCTGCAGATTTTTCTTCTATTAATCTCACGAGTAGGCTAGCTGATGTTATTAAAGAAGGAAAAAGGGAGTTGCCGACAGATTTATTCACTTACTTTCCTCATTTCCATAAGTTAGTTATGAGGAAAAGCTTGTTTAGATTAATTCTTGGGATGGTGATTTGTCTTTAAAAGTAAGTTATGAATCTTTTCTTATTCACTATCCTTTAAAGCCTTGGTGTGCTCAGGTTTGGAAAGACTTCTTTCCTAGTAAATTCTCTATGGTTGTATGGTGCACGCTTCAAAATAGATTACCTACTGATGAGATTCTTTGGGGTCGTGGGATATGCGTTGTTTCCACTTGCTCGCTTTGTGATTCTCCTTGCTGTTGCGAAAGTGTGGATCATATATTTGTTCATTGTAAATTTTCTACTTCTCTTTGGCATTATTCCGTTTGATAGGGTCCATTTGGTTTTACCTATGGTTGGTTCGGTGGTTGACTTATTGCACTTTATGATCAATATGAATTTCAACCCTCAATTATTGCGTGTTTTGATTCTCGGCTACTACTATATGTTTTATCTTATTTGGAATAAGGTTCGTTTTGATAACATGCACCCTTCTATTTACCAAATCCAAGCTAACTATAAGGTTCATCTGGTTCATTTTGCAAAACTCAGTCCTAGATATGATAGAGAAATAATGGCCTCTCTTGATTTGCCTTTTTCTGTGGGTCGGGCCCGAAAGTCCTTATTCTTAATTGAAAACCTCCTGAAATGGGTTTGTAAAAGCTAATTCCGATTTATCGAAAGGAAACTAGGATAGTCTGTGGTAAGGCGGCGTTTTTCGGGATTCTAGGAGATTCTTTCTTGGGGGTTATTACATCCCTTTAGGTGATCATACAGCCTCTTATGCTAAAATTTTTGCAGCTATTCTTGCTATTTTGCTTGCATTTAGTAAAGGGTGGAGAACTTTGTGGCTAAAATGTGATCTACGTTGGTTTTACATTTTCTTTTAACAAAACATTTTTTCAACCTCCTTAGAATTTACAAAATCGTTGGTTGAATTATTGTCATCTCTTCAGGCAGATGGACTTGAGAATTAGTCACACGTTTCATGAAGTTAATTATATGGCTGATCGTTTGGTGAACCTAGGATTACAGTGCTCTGCTTACACGTGGTGGGATAATCCTCCATGTGAGATTTCTAAATTTGTTTCTAATGACGACAGGCTAATGGTAGGAGGTTTGGACCAGCGAGAGGGAGACCGTGAGGTGTGAGTGATGAGAGAAGACGAGCGGAAGTTAGAACTGTGGGGCCCGAAGACTGAAGATGACGGATGGTTGAAGGGTTGACAGGTTAACGAGCGTCGATCGCTGATCGTGAGGGACCGAGTTCGTGAACGCTTGAGAGATCGAGGTCGCGAACCCGTGAGAGACATAGTTCGTGACGACGTCACCATGCCTAAAGGGCTATTGTTGAGTGCTAGAAAGTGTATATTTATAAAGGAGAAAATCGTTATTTTACACCCTAAGTCTCACTAACATCCTTACTTTTATGTATTTAAGTCCCTTGTGATTTAATTATGTGTTTTTATTATAATTAAGTATTTTATGTATTTCAGGGGGCACCATGGTAATTTTCACACTGAAAGACAGATTAGATAGCAAAACAGACAGTAATTTTGAACTCAGGACAGTCGCAAATCTTAAGAGGAGCATAGAATGATAAACAACAATGTTCACATATACAGTATTGTTCACGGTATTGTTCACGATACTGTTCACATATACGGTACGATGATGTGGCATTGACCGATGACGTTGCAACATTCGATTAGACGAATGATGTGGCATTGACTGATGATGTTGACCAATGATGTGTCACGATCCTATTTATGTGGCGTTGACCGGTGACGTGGCAGTATGTTAGTGGACCGAAAAATGTATGTACAGTACATGCACATACACGGAATGACAACCCTGATGATGTGTTCTATCTAATCAAAACTTGCCACGTGTTGCAATCCTGATCGTCCAAATTATTTTAATCTGATGGCCATGATTTACTCATTGTATCTATAAATAGGGAGTTCCCCCTAATTTGAGACCCTTGAATTCATGTTTGAGCTCTATTTTCTGTAATTCCTTCTCTATCATGTATTTTCTATATATTTTAATAAATTTTCATTTTACCCCTAGTTCAATTATGAGTAGCTAATTTTCTTTCAAGCTTAGGTTGGATGTGAAGTCTCAACATATTCCATTGGCTTGATTTAGTAAATTTACTTTCTCTTCCCCTCAAATTTATGTAGGTGTTTCGATTTTTCGTCGACATATAGTAACAATCTTGTCTAGATATTGCACTAGTATAACCGTCTCTCTAGTGCAAGGTTATTACTATTTGGCATGATAAGCACTGACCACCATATTTATTGGGGTGAGATTCATGAGGAGTGAAAACTTCATCACTTTCACCACAAATCCAACCACCCACTTAGTAAATTAACTCTACACGCAATTAAAATCCACCTCCTCGTGGAATCGACACTCGTCACCGTTGATCTATTCTACAATAGATTCGTGCACTTGCGAGTTCAATAAAATTTGCACAACAAGTTTTTGGCACCGTTGCCGGGGAGGTAAGTTATTTTAATTCGTAGAATTAATTTTTGTAAATAATTTTTTTAGTTGTTTTCTTTTAATTTTTCTCTTATTAAAAAAAATGAATCTACATTTTCAAGTAAGTATTTCTTTTCTTTCTCTTTTTTAAATTTTTGTAATTTAATTTTCATGTTATTTTTCTTTGTAATTTTTCGTTTATCTTGTTAATTTGGCCGGTTCAACCGCCTATTAATTTATTTTAATTTTAGTTAATTTATTTCACGTATTTTTTATAGCACTTGAGTGTGTTTTCATAGTAAGGTTGTAACGACGTGATAAACTTAGTATCGTAATTTCTCCTTCTTATTTATTTTTATTACTTTTGTTCTTTTTTTTTGTGTTTTTTGCATGCATGGTCGAAAGTCACAATTACCTAATCTTGAGTTTATGGACTTTGAACTGGAAAAAACACTTTGCATAACAAATACGTTGCAATTAAACATAAAATTGAAATGGATTTGCAACAACCAGCACCACAAGAGAGGCCATTTAAGGACTACTTTAGTCCCTTCACTAACTTGAGCACATTATGCATAAGATACCCAAATGTAGCTGCTAGGAGTTTTGAGTTAAAACCTAGTGTGCTAAATTGTCTTCTAACATTCTATGGCCTAGAAAATGAAGACCCATATAATCATCTGAATGATTTTCATGCTGTTTGTAAAACTTTTAAATATGATAATTGTTCAGATGATGATGCTAAACTTAAATTATTCCCATTTTCTTTAGAAGATAAAGCTCGTTCATGATTCAATACATTGCATGCTNGTTGTTTGTAAAACTTTTAAATATGATAATTGTTCAGATGATGATGCTAAACTTAAATTATTCTCATTTTCTTTAGAAGATAAAGCTCGTTCATGATTCAATACATTGCATGCTAATCACATTACATCATGGGATCAAATGGTAACAAAATTTTTGAATAAATACTTCCCAGTGCATAAAACATATGCTATTCGAAGGGAAATTTCAGAGTTTACGTAGAGAGAAGACGAATAGTTTTTCGAAGCATAGGAGTGATTCGATAGGATACTCTTGAAGTGTCCACATCATGGGTACGAGAAATGACACCAATGCTAATACTTTTTGGAGGGATTATTGCCGCATGTGCAAGAATGACTAATGACAACAAGTGGATGAGAGTTTAATGTCAAAAAGTGCATCAGAGATTTGGGATTTCTTCTAGCGACAAGCGGATAATTCCCAACAACGAAGTCGATCACTCAGGAATATTAAATGTATTAAGGGAGTGAATGAGGTTTATATTGGCGAGTCAAGTTCGGAAATTAAAGAAGTCAAAGAGATGGTTGAAGGTCTTTCCCGAAAAATAGCATCGTTAATGGTTACTAAATCAACAGAGCCACATATCCATGACTCATACTCATATCAAGCCAATGCCATAGGTGTAATGAGAAAACCATCAAACTACAACCCTTACTCCAACACATATAATCCTGGATAGAGAGACCATCCTATTTTTTCATAGTCTCAAGGGTTCCAACAAAATGGACTGGTAGCTCAAGCTCCACTAATACAACCAATTCCTCAAGTTCCTCAAGCCTCTCAGCCATCATTTAGACCATACAATCAGAACCCGAATTACTCTCAACCCAGACCATAGGAGGATGCATTCCAAAATTTCAAGAATCTTACACACTCTACGGTCGAGCAACAAAACCGCACTATTGATGAACTACGAAATGAGATGAGAGCAGCCTTCAATTCACAAACGTAATCAATTTCAAACCTCAAAAAGATGGTGGGACAATTTGCCTCTTCAGTTCAAACCTTGGCAATGACTGTTGAGAAATGCAAATTCCTAAGTCAATCAGTGCCTAATCCTAATTGAGTGTATGAAACAAGTTCTAGTTCACCTCAACAACATGGAGAGGTCAAAGCCGTCATGAGCTTGTGAAAAGAAAAAGAAGTCGACAACAAAATGAAGATGCCAATGACAAAAACAACTCAAATTGTACATGTAAATATCGAGGACTCATCATCAGAGGAGAAAGAAGAAACCAACCCACGAGATTACGTTCCTAAAGCTCTATTTCCCCAGAGGTTAGTTAAAGCAAAGAAAGGAAAAGCCACAGGTGAGATGCTTGAAATCTTTAAACAGGTAAGTGTTAACATCTCTTTGCTTGACGCTATAAAACAAGTGTCATCTTATGCCAAGTTTCTTAAAGACCTTTGTACTAAAAAGAGAAACATTCACGTTCTAAAAAATGTATTTTTAATAGAAAACATTAGCTCTATACTCCAACATAAAATTCTCCTAAAATACAAAGACTCAGGCTCTTCCACTATCTCATGTAGTATAAGGAACCACACAATTAAAAATGCTTTGTTAGACTTAAGAGCTAGTGTAAATCTGTTGCCTTATTTAGTATTTGTGAAACTTGGATTGGGAGAATTACACTCAACTCAAGTGGTGTTGTAGCTTGTAGCTCGGTCCATGAAAATATCTAGTGGTATTGTGGGGGACTTGTTTATCCAAGTAGATAAGTTTTATTTTCCTGTTGATTTCATTGTAATCGACACTCAACTAGTCCAGGATTCAAGGAAGCACATCCTCATTATCCTAGGTTGACATTTCATGACAACTGCCGATGCTCACATTTAATGCAGGACTGGAAATATGCAGTTGTCCTTTGGTAATATGACTATAGAGCTAAATATCTTCAACATTGCCAAACAACCTCACAATGCAGATGATAGAATTATTGATGTGGATTTAATAGAAGAATTAGTTGAGAATACTTTTCTTTGAAACCTTAGTGATGACCATTTACAAACATGTTTAACTTACTTTGGTTTAGATTTTGATATTGATAGATCAGTCGATGAGGTAAACGCCTTACTTGATTCAACATCATCCATGGACACTAATAAATGGAAGTCAAGAGTTGAACAATTAGCACCATCAGAGAAGAAACTCAGCCCAACATCAGAATCACCACCAAAACTCGAGCTCAAACCATTACCCAACACTTTGGAATATGCATTCTTGGGAGAATAAAGCACTCTGCCAGTAATTATTTCATCATCCCTAAATGACAAACAAAAAGGTAAGTTGTTGGAAGTTTTAAGAGAGTACAAATTAGTATTAGGATGGACCATAGCTGACATAAAAGGTATAAACCCAGTAGACTGCATGCATTACATTCACCTTGATGAAAATGCTAAACATACAAGGGAAATGCAATGTTGGATAAACCCTAGCATGAAAGAAGTTGTTAGAACTGAAGTCCTTAAACTATTAGATACATGTATCATTTACCTCATTTCTGATAGTTTATGGATCAGTCATGTGCAAGTTGTCGCCAAAAAGTTAGGAGTTACAGTAGTTACCAATATTGATAATGAATTGATACCCACTAAAGTGACCATAGGGTAGCGCGTATGCATTTATTACAAAAAGTGGAATTATGTCATACGTAAAGACTATTTTCCTTTACCATTTATCGATCAAATGCTTGATAGATTAGCATATCATAAATTTTATTGCTTTCTAGATGGCTACTTAGGATATAAATAAAATA
This sequence comes from Citrus medica, assembly GCA_002013955.2. Classification (NCBI taxonomy): domain Eukaryota; kingdom Viridiplantae; phylum Streptophyta; class Magnoliopsida; order Sapindales; family Rutaceae; genus Citrus; species Citrus medica. Next base: position 246,577 of record MKYO02026059.1, on the reverse strand, counting down.
ATTATTAGTTAATTGTTATTTTAATATTAATGGACACATACAATAAAAAGTTATTTTTATAATAATAAAAAATAAGTTTCAAGTTTAATGGTACAAGTATCAAGTTAATGGTCGTGATTTTATGTTTATTGGTCCATTAATTTCATTATTTTTTTATTACAAGTTAATGATCTCATCTTTAATGTTTATTGCCCTAAGTTTCAAGTTCCTTTGGTTTCACGTCTAATGGTACATGATTTAAGTTAATGGTTGTGGTTTCATGTATATTGGGCCATTAATTTCATGATTTTCATGGTTGCCAGTTAATGATCTCATGTTTCATATTCATTGACCTAAGTTTCAAGTTCCATCGGTTTCAAGTTAAATGGTCCAGGTATCAAGTTAATGGTCCTGGTTTCATGTTTATTGGTCCATTGATTGCATACTTTCATGGTTGTAAGTTAATGATATCATGTTTCATGTTTATTGCCTTAAGTTTCAAGTTCCTTTGGTTTCAAGTTTAGTGGACCAGGTATTAAGTTAATGGTCCTAATTTTATGTTTATTGGTCCATTGATTAAATGATTTTCATGGTTGCAAGTTAATGATAATATGTTTCATATGTATTGCCCTAAGGTTTACGTTCTTTTCAAGTTTAGTGGTCCATATATTAAGTTAATGGTACTAGTTTTATGTTTATTGGTCCATTAATTAAATGATTTTCATAATTGCAAGTTAATAATAACATGTTTCATGTTTATTTTCCTAAGTTTCATGTTTATTTGGTTTCAAGTTTTATGGTCCATGTATCAAGTTAATGGTCATAGTTTCATGTTTATTGGTCAATTAATTAAATGATTTCCATAGTTGCAAGTTAATGATATGATGTTTCATGTTTATCACCTTAAGTTTCAAGTTCCTTTGGTTTCAAATTTAGTGATCTAGGTATCAAGTTAATGGTCCTGGTTTCATGTTCATTGGTTCATTAATTAAATAATTTTCATGGTTGCAAGTTAATGATGTTAGGTTTCATGTTTATTACCCTAAGTTTCAAGTTCCTTTGATTTCAAGTTTAGTGGTCTAGGTATCAAGTTAATGGTCCTAGTTTCATGTTTATTGGTCCATTAATTAAATGATTTTAATGATTACAAGTTAATGATAACATGTTTCATGTTTATTGCCCTAAGTTTAAAGTTCTTTTGGTTTCAAGTTTAATGGTGCATGTATCAAATTAATGGCCATAGTTTCATGTTTATTCCATTAATTAAATTATTTTCATGGTTGCAAGTTAATGATCTCATGTTTCATTTTTATTCTCCTAAGTTTCAAGTTTAATGGTGCATGTATCAAATTAATGGCCATAGTTTCATGTTTATTCCATTAATTAAATTATTTTCATGGTTGCAAGTTAATGATCTCATGTTTCATTTTTATTCTCCTAAGTTTCAAGTTTCTTTAGTTTCAAGTTTAGTGGTCCAGATATCAAGTTAATGGTGCTGGTTTCATGTTCATTGGTTTATTAATTAAATAATTTTCATGGTTGCAAGTTAATGATCTCATGTTTGATGTTTATTGCCCTAAATTTAAAAATCCTTTGGTTTCAAGTTTAGTGGTCCAAGTATCAAGTTAATGGTCCTGGTTTCATGTTCATTGATCCATTTATTAAATAATTTTCATGGTTACAAGTTAATGATAATATGTTTCATGTTTATTGCCCTAAGTTTGAAGTTCCTTTGGTTTCAAGTTTAATGGTCCAAGTATCAAGTTAATGGTCTTGGTTTCATGTTCATTGGTCCATTAATTAAATGATTTTCATTGTTAATGATAACATGTTTCATGTTTATTGCACTAAATTTCAAGTTCCTTTGGTTCCATGTTTAATGGTCTAGGTATCAAGTTAATTGTTCTAGTTTCATGTTCATTGGCCCATTAATTAAATGATTTCATTATTAATGATAACATATTTCATGTTTATTGCCCTAAGTTTGAAGTTCCTTTGGTTTCAAGTTTAATGGTCCAAGTATCAAGTTAATGGTAGTGGTTTCATGTTCATTGGTCCATTAATTAAATGATTTTTATTGTTAATGGTAACATGTTTCATGTTTATTACACTAAATTTCAAGTTCCTTTGGTTTCATGTTTAATGGTCTAGGTATCAAGTTAATAGTCTTGGTTTCATGTTTATTGGTCCGCTAATTGCATATTATCAATTGTATATTATCATGGTTGCAAGTTAATGATCTCATATTTCATATTTATTGCGATAAGTTTCAAGTTCCTTTGGTTTCAAGTTTAATAGTTCAGGTATCAAGTTAATGATCCTGATTTCATGTTTATTGGTCCAATAATTGCATGATTTCCAGGTTGCAAGTTAATGATCTCATGTCTTATATTTAATGCCATATGTTTCATATTCATTTGGTTTTATGTTTAATGGTCTAGCAATCAAGTTAATGGTCGTGGTTTCATTTTTATTGGGTCATTATTTGCAATGGTTGATTTTATTGGAAGTTTATAATCTCATGCTTTCTAAAGGAAGTTTAATAATTTTGATTCAAAAATCTCAAAAAAAAATTCTATTTTGTCCATAAGCTTTACCAATAACTCATTTTACGAAATCATATTTTATAATATATGCAGAATTTCATTTAGTGGTACATTTATTATAAGAATTTCTTTTAATGGTACATTTATTATAACTTTAAAAAATACATAGAATTTATTGTTAATTTTAAGATATATAGAATATAACATTATAATTCTTCTAACAAAATTTTTTTATTTCTGAAAAATTTACTCTAGTAAGTTGCGTTGCATATTGCAAAATGAAATTTAATGTTAAAACAATGATTTTTCATTGAGTGATTATTTTAATGTAAGATGGAAGCCAATAATTCTCAAAATATTGTTAAATTAAAATATTAACAAAACTTGATATCTTGGTTCTTGATTATGGAGATCACTCAAAAAAAGAACAAAAAGTAAAAGATAATTAAGCAAATACATGATAAATCACAAGGTCATATAATTCTCAAACTACTGTTGCCTAGGCCTGTAGAACTACTGCTACCTATGCCTGCTGCTTATGCTGCAAAAGCAGGTAACAGTTGCTGCTTCTGTTGCATAGGCAGTAGCTACAGTAATTCCAGCAGCTGCTTATGCAGCAACTGTCGTACCAACACCAGCACCCCAAACAACAGCAAATAAACCACCAATTCCAAGCAATAAAATTATAAGGCCACATCTTTGCAATATACTTGAAATTTAATAAGGCTATATATATATATATATATAAAAGCTTTTTTTTAGAGAAGTGAGGCTTCTTATAAGGTCTCGTAGACTTCTTATAAGAAGGGTCTCTAAAATCTGGAAAGGGTTTTCTATGAGTTTTGGACTTATAATATTTTTTGTAAGGTTTCGAAGAACACTTACCATTACAGTCTTTGGAAATGGAGGTTGTATCAGAGCCACTGTGTGTAAAAATTAGATTTAAAGAGACACTGCGTGTAAAAATTTTTTATTTTGGTTGAAAATTGTTTGTGTAGTGAGTGTTACTTCTGGTGCCTTGGTAGCTTTTGGTCGTAAGTCCTGATTTGGTTGAAGGGTAGTAAAACCAATTCTTAGCCTTGGATTGTAGCCATACCGACAAGACTAAAACTAGAATTTAAGTTTTTAAACATGGATTATCTGCTCTGTAGAGCATCATCCTTTTCTAGCTCTTCTTCCGGGAAGACTAATAATTCAAAGAATGTTGTAAATTCAGAAGAATTTGTAATTTAAGATTTCAATAAAGCAATTTATAATGGGGAATTACCAAAGATTTATCAAGAAATGATTTACAAAACAAAAAAGCTTGATTTCTTAAAGAATGATTATGTCATAAAAACTGAAGAACGTGACATAACCCTTTCAAAACCTTTTGAAACTATTCACTTATTTTCAGAAAGCTTTTTAAGGAAATTAAAAGATAAAATTTTAATTATGTTCACATCGGCTTAATACAAGTCGGCATAAAACCCCTAACAAAAGAAGGTCTTGACACCTCAATTCTTGCAGTCCTAAGAGATGGGCGATTCATCTCTTTTGATGATTCTTTACTAAGTAGTATAGAATCGAGCCTCTGTAAAGGTCCTATTTCATTTAATTGTTATCCAAACATAACAATTTCTTTAAAAGACAAAAATATTTTGGAAAGCATGATTTTGCAAATTAAGACCCATAATTATCATATGATTGAGGGATCTGTCCCTGTTGCCTTAATTTTCAAAATCTCGTACAAAGCCATGATTTCTGCGTTTAGTATGCAATATAAATTCCAGTCAAAACGAGAAGAGACTCTTCTCTTGCAGACTGACCTATCTAAAGTCAACACAGTAATTCCAAAACCCATCCAATGGAAAGATGTCAATCTCCATATGAATGGATTCTTGAAGGAGATGCTGCTCCAGTAATTCCAAAACAACTTAAGCCTAATACAGAGTTGCAAAATGTGACTCAGTATTCTGATGGTAAAGTCAAACTGTCGTTTAGGAGATCTACATCTTCTAGATTCTCCGATAAAGACTCTTGTGCAAGCATTCCTTCATTAGAAAGGAAATTTTCAAAAATTCCTTCTGTTATAAATCTCCCTTTTCCAAACCAACCTAGATTTTCCACTTCGGATATACCTAGCTCTTCTATACATTCCGTTGACTATACCACTAGTGTTCCTCATCCTATCTACACTAGTAGTCAACACAAACAAAGACAAGAAGAAAAGGAACCTTCTCCTCCAACTTCTCCTACATTTTCTACTGTCACAGAAAATGTACTTAATGTCCTTGAAAAAGATTTTGAACTCGATAAAACTCTATTGCATAACGATTTTTACTCCGATTCCAACAAAGCAAAAAGACGTTGGTTTTTTAAACATTTTCTAAACCAAAGAAAAGAAATCCAAGAATTATACTATAAATTCATTAATCAAAATCAAGTTCATATCTTGTTTTTTTGATTGGTTTGACATTTATGCCTCGGAAAATAACATTTCTTATCCTTTTAAAGAATCAAATCCAATGACAGTCCATTAAAAGATCACTGAATGGAATCTATCAGGTTCTGGTAGAATAATTGAATCTGAACATCCCCCTCTCAGGAGTATCACCATTGACCATGGTGAACCACCTGTCCAGGTCAAAGCATCACCTTATAAAATTCAAAAACCAAATGATATAGAAAGTAATTTAGATAGTATTATTCAACAGAATAATTTCTGTAATACTAATCTAAATACGATAGGAAAAACAGTTGACCAGAATAGAGAGTCAATTCCAGAAGTCAACCGTTGTTATTCCTTCTTCTACTCCATCAAAGTCTGATTCCTTGAAAAAGCTTAAAGAACCTATTTTTAAACCTTTCCAGGTTTTCAAACATAGTCAGAAGCTTGTTCAAGAATCTAAATAAGATTTTACTAAACCTATTAAAGAACAACTTGATCGAATAAAAGCATATTCTTTTGCTTCTACTTCTAGAGTCCAAAATGCTCCTGATAGTGATCAATCTAGCAAGATTGGTGTGATGGAGCAGGATCAATTTTCTATAGCCTCTTCTGATATAGAAGCCTTCAAAGATGAATCTATCCCTAAAACTAATAAAATCCATTGGGAACTTGCTCTCCCAAATGTTCATACTCCTCCAGATCTTGCCATCGATAATAGACCAAGTGCATTAAATCAATCTCGTTTTAATACATCCTCAGTCTATGAGTAGAATATTGATGGTATGGCTGAATATAACATCTTAGGATTGTTGCAACAGATGACCACGGCAGCTAATGCCTATAAAACTCAGTCTGGAACTTCTGACAAAACTATTGCAGAAATTCTCATTGCAGGGTTTACTGGTCAACTTAAAGGTTGGTGGGATCATCTCCTTACAAAACAACAACAAATAGACATTCTAAATTCTGTTCAAACTGAAGAGGATGGAACACCTATTCTTGATGAATTCAATAGCCCTGTCCAGGATGCTGTTGCTACCCTGATCCTTACTATATCCCTTCATTTCATAGGTGATCCTTCTCATCTAAGAGATAAAAACGCTGAGTTACTACATAATTTGAAATGTAGGAAACTTAGTGATTTTCAAAGTTATAAAGCCACTTTCTTTACTAGACTCTTTCTAAGGGATGATGCAAATCATACCACTTGGAAAGAAAAATTCCTTGCCGGTTTACCAACCCTCTTAAGAGAAAAAGTTAAAAATTCCATTAAAGCTCTTTATGACTATCGCATTCCTTATGACGAACTTACCTATGGTGAGTTAGTCAGTTTTGTCAATAAAGAAGGATTAAAGATCTGTCAAGATTTGAAATTACAAAAACGTCTAAAATGGGAGCTTAGAAAGTCGAAGCAATAATTAGGCAGTTTTTGTAAGCAATTCAATTATGACCCTTTTAAAACCTCTACTTCCAAAGACTGTAATGGTAAGTGTACTTCGAAACCTTACAAAAAATATTACAAGTCCAAAACTCATAGAAAACCCTTTCCAGATTTTAGAGACCCTTCTTATAAGAAGTCTACGAGACCTTATAAGAAGCCTCCTCTAAAAGAAAGGTTTTTAAAACCCAACAAAAAACCCCTTTTAACTATAAAGAAGCCACATGCTACAAATGTGAAAAGAAAGGCCATACTGCAAAATTCTGTAGAATGAACAAAAAGCTCCATGAACTTGGCCTTGATAACGAAACACTCTCTAAAGTTGCCTCTTTACTCATTGAGTCTTCTGACTCTTATTCAAATTCTTCCTTGTCGGGAGACAGTGATCCTTTACAAATTGATGAATTAAATGATTCAGAAACATCTGTATCAAGTGATTTTAATTCAGAAATCTCTTTAAAGAATATTAATGTTTTGACTAAAGAACAATAAACTTTTCTTGAACTTGTAAAACATATTTCAGACACTATTCTTCAAAAAGAATACCTTGACAAACTTTTAAAGACTCTAGAATTAAAAGACAAACCAGAAACCTCTAAAACTCCAATCATAAAAAAGAACACTTATGATCTTACTGAAATTTTGCATAAAAAGAAAACAAAGAATGTAACTCCGAATATTCAAGACCTCCAAAAAGAGATTAAATAGATTAAACTTGAGATTAAAGAACTAAAAGAAAAACAAAAAGTTGATTCAGATACTATCCAATTACTGTTGCAAAAACAGTTAGAAGAAAATTCTAATAAAAAAATAGAATCTGAAAATGAAAACGACGAACAAAACATTGACAACATTGAATCATTACCCAATGATTTCCTCTTTGTTTTAAAACAAATCACCACTAGAAAATATTTGATTAAAATTACCTTAAATTTTTCTAAAGATTTTGAAATTGACACCATTGCTTTTTTCGACACTGGTGCTGATTTAAATTGTATCAAAGAAAGCCTTGTACCAAAGAAATTCCATGAAAAGACTAATGAAAGATTTTCTGCTGCAAATAATTCAAAGTTAAAAATCAAATCCAAAGTTGATGCTTCAATACACAATAATGGTTTTGAGTTCAGGACTTCCTTTCTTTTAACAAATGATATTCATCATGCTGTTATTCTAGGAACTCCTTTCATAAACCTCATTACTCCATATTCTGTCAATTACGATAGTATATCTTTTAAAGCAAAAAAAAAAATTAATTTTTCTTTTTATTGAAAAACCTAAAACCAGAAATCTGAATATTGTTAAAGCCTGTTCTGTTTATCTGAACCAAATAAATGTTTTGCTCAAAACAAAACAAACTAATTTGGCTTGTTTACAAAAGGATTTGAGTTTACAAAGAATTGAAACCCAATTACAAAGATTTTTAGGTAGTCTAAATTATGTTCTTGATTTCTATCCTAACATCAATAGGATTGCCAAGCCACTGCATAATAGGTTAAAGAAAAACCCTGTTGCTTGTTCGGAAGAACATACTAAAATTGTTAAACAAATAAAGATCATGGTAAAAAACATTTCATGTTTATTTCTTGCAAATCCTGCATTACCTAAAATTGTTGAAACTGATGCATCAAACTTAGGTTATGGTGGGATATTAAAGCAAGTTGATCATGGTAAAGAACAAATAGTACAATATGTTTCTACACATTGGAATGAATGCCAGAAAAACTATTCTACTATTAAAAAAGAAATTCTTTCTATTGTTTTATGTATTTCTAAATTCCAAAGTGATCTGTTAAATCAAAATTTTTACTTAGAATTGATTGCAAAGCTGCAAAACATGTTTTAGAAAAAGATATTCAAAACATTGCATCAAAATAGATTTTTACACGATGGCAGGCTATTTTAAGTGTTTTTGATTTTGAAATTGAATTTATTAAATCTAATCTTTATTAACCTAAGCAACACAAAGGCTCATAGATAATATCAGATCTGGATCCCAGAACTAATATTCTGATTGAATAGAGGAAGAAGAGAAGATACAACTAAGGACAGAGATCCGGTCTCTTTGCCTTAGAGGAAACGTAACAGGTTTTATGGCAGGATTCTGATATAGAAGATCAGCCTGCTAAGCATGCTTTGAAATACAGAAAATTTTAAAAATGAAACTTTAAATTACAATCTTTAAAATTAAATTACAAATTGAATTCTTACATGAGCTTTCTTTTCGATCCGGAGGCTTTACAAAGAGGAAAATTTTTAAATGAAGAAGGAAAAATCATAAGACAGGAAAATTTCCTCTATGTCTTCAGTTCATTTTTTCCCTTCTTTAGAGAAAGAGAGAGTGTGTGTAGAAGACAAGCGAGAAGAAGAAGAGTGATGAGTCTTAGTCTTCATCCCCTCTTAAATACAAAATTACTTTTTAAAAAAGAGAATGCTCCAGCTGGTTTTCACATGCGTTGGTGAAGGGAGGGACCAACATCAGAAGCGGGAAACAGCATGATTGAAGGCATCTTTGCTTTTGAAAAAGCTTCACGTGGGTGGGACCTCAAACTTTTGACAAAGTCTTCTCGTGAAGAGATGCTTTAGAGGATAATGGGTATAGCTTTTGAAAACATGGCACATGTGCGGCCACACTTGTGTCTCGAAAAACATTTTCAAAAGTTATCTGTATCCAAACCATGTTGGGAGAGCCATAGAGACATCTTTACAAGCAGAGAAATAGAGATACAAATATAAATACAATAAATTTACAGATACAACAGATTTACAGATTAGAAGAATTGCAATGGATTTACAGAAATGGAAATTCCAAAGGAAATATATATATATATATATATATATTTACATATAAACTTTAATGCTTTATTGAAGGAAAGATTCTGAAGCAATCATCTTCGTTGTCGTCTCCAAGGGATATAAAGGGCTCTTCACTGTCATGATCAGATGAGCTGGCAATAGATGGTTCTAATCTGGACGCGAAGAGCTGTTGCATGACTTTAAAATATTCGTCTTCTGTTTTGGCACTGGTCAAAAGAGATTGGGCTTTGGATTTTTTAGTTAGGAAAGTTCCTTGGGCTTTGATTTCATTAACACTCGGGGTTATGAGGCCTTTTGTGGAAAGCCATTTTTGAACTGTGGCTTCATTTAGTTTTGCCTGTTCGTCAAACTTGGACCACCATTTGACTTTGAATGTTCTTTGTAAAATAAGTTGGGCTTCATGGGTGTGATATCGAAAATTCCACATCTATACCCAGGGAAGAAAGAAATTGGTACAAAAACAGAGAAAAAGAGGAAACCGTTTCTCGGATTCTGTAGGGATATAATGGGCTTTGAAAAAAATTTAAGCCGTGAATGGCATTAGGGGCCAAGATATCTGGGCTTGGCCCAAAGTAGTTCCACCAGTGTTGGAACCAATTTGGAAGGCTTTGAACGATTATTTTAGAATTGAAGAAAAATAACCAAGAATGGGATTTTTTAGGGTTTTGGATAAAAAAAGGTGTTATACCAGGCCTGTTGATAGTCCCAGTAGGAGAAAAATAAGTAGTGTTTTATATTCGTTTGAAAATTGGCGGGAAAAGTCTTTAGTTTGTGAAGGTTATCACCCCACTGCTTTGGGCTTAGGACTTTAAGAATGGTAGCCGTGGAATAGGCTAGCTCAGAATGAGCATCACTAAGAAAGAAATGTTTGAATTTCACTAATTCAGTGATTTCCAAAATGCTTTGATAATAAGACTGGGGTTTCGATAAATCCCATGGTTTGAAAAACCAGCCTTTGGGGAAAAACTTTAAAATTGCTTGAAATGGGTCAGTGTGATAAAATCCATCTTCCATAGATAAAATATTTTGAAAATGAGTTTTATTAAACCAATCTGAAGTTTTCTTTGGAAGCTTTGTTTGTGAAAGAACAATCTGAGAAGATGAACTTTCACCAGAAAGAATCACATTTTGTGAAGAAGCTTTAGAAATTTCTTTAGAAATTGATTTTTCTTCTTTAGGAGAAATCTGACTTTGAGAAAAGCTTTGTAAGGCAAGCATAAGCTCAGGGGATTTAGAAATGGATTTCATCCATTCATTTACCTGCTCTTGGGAGGCAAGCACCTTAGATTTGGCTTCTTCATCTTCTATTGTGTCAATCCAATACTTGATTGGTATAGCAGAAGAAAGTAATTTTTCTTTAGGTGGAGAAGATTGGGAGGCTTTGGAAGGTGTCTGAGACACAGGGTCCATGAGGATCCCTTTCCCTTTGTCTCTTCTTTTGGGCGGCATTATCTGTTTTGGAGAAATTCCCTGGTTAGAAAATCAGGGAGAGAATTTGTATCGCCTTTAATAAATTCAATTTCAAAATAAAAAACACTTAAAATAGCCTGCCATCGTGCAAAAATCTGTTTTGATGCAATGCTTTGAACATCTTTTTCTAAAACATGTTTTGCAGCTTTACAATCAATTCTAAGTAAAAATTTTTTATTTAACAGATCACTTTGGAATTTAAAAATACATAAAACAATAGAAAGAATTTCTTTTTTAATAGTAGAATAGTTTTTCTGGCATTCATTCCAATGTGCAGAAACATATTGTACTATTTGTTCTTTACCATTATCAACTTACTTTAATATCCCACCATAACCTAAGTATGATGCATCAGTTTCAAAAATTTTAGGTAATGCAAGATTTGCAAGAAATAAACATGGAATGTTTTTTACCATGATCTTTATTTGTTTAACAATTTTAGTATGTTCTTCCGACCATACAACAAGGTTTTTCTTTAACCTATTATGCAGTGGCTTGGCAATCCTATTGATGTTAGGACAGAAATCAAGAACATAATTTAGACTACCTAAAAATCTTTGTAATTGGGTTTTATCAAGGATTTTATCAGGAAACTTGTCAGTAAAGGCAAGGGATCTTTCGATTGGAGTAATAGTTCCCTTTGAGATGTAATGTCCAAGAAACCTGACTTTAGTTTGGAATAGAGAAACTTTAGAACTAGAAATGGTTAGGCCAGCTTTTCTAGTTGCCAAATAAAAAGTCTTTAAATGTTTGAGATGTTGATCAATTGTCTGAGAAAAAATCAACACATCATCAATATACACAATGCAAAATTCAGAAAAAGTATTATAAATGTCATTCATAATTCTTTGAAATTTTGAGGGTGTATTTTTCAAACCAAAAGGCATTATTGTCCATTCATATTGCCCAAATGGAACAGTGAAAGCAGTTTTGTAACGGTCTTTAAGATGAATTTGAATTTGTCAAAAACCAGATTTCATATCAAATTTGGAAAATATGAATGCAGATTGTAGTTTTTGAAGCAAATCTTTTTTATTAGGTATAAGATACCTAATCCATTTGAGTGCTTTATTTAGAGGTTTATAGTTTATTACCAATTTAGGTGTTCCTTTTTCGATTTCTGAATTTTTATTGACATAAAAAGCAGCACAAGACCATGGAGATCTAGATTTGACAATAAGTCCTTTAGATTCTAAATCTTTGATTTCTGTTTTACAATATTTTTCAAGTTCCATATTCGTTTGAATAGGACGGGCTTTTGTAGGGATTTGTCTTTCATCAAAAGAATTTTCATAAGGCAGATCAACCAAATGTTGTTTTCGGTTCCAAAAAGCACTTGGTAAATCAGCACATATTTCTTTCTCAATTAAATTTTTTAAATAAGAAATTTTTCTTTGTATGAATCCATTTTTCAATTGGGTTTCAATTCTTTGTAAACTCAAATCCTTTTGTAAACAAGCCAAATTAGTTTGTTTTGTTTTGAGCAAAACATTTATTTGGTTCTGATAAACAGAACATGCTTTAGCAATATTCAGATTTCTGGTTTTAGGTTTTTTAATAAAAAGAAAAATTATTTTTTTTCTTTTTTGCTTTAAAAGATATACTATCGTAATTGACAGAATAGGGAGTAATGAGGTTTATGAAAGGAGTTCCTAGAATAACAGCATGATGAATATCATTTGTTAAAAGAAAGGAAGTCCTGAACTCAAAACCATTGTTGTGTATTAAAGCATCAACTTTGGATTTGATTTTTAACTTTGAATTATTTGCGGCAGAAAGTCTTTCATTAGTCTTTTCATGGAATTTCTTTGGAACAAGGCCTTCTTTGATACAATTTAAATCAGCACCAGTGTCAAAAAGAGCAATGGTGTTAATTTCAAAATCTTTAGAAAAATTTAAGGTAATTTTAATCAAATATTTTCTAGTGGTGATTTGTTTTAAAACAAAGAGAAAATCATTGGGTAATGATTCAATGTTGTCGATGTTTTGTTCGTCATTTTCTTTTTCAGATTCTATTTCTTTATCAGAATTTTCTTCTAACTATTTTTGTAACAGTAATTGGATAGTATCTTAATCAGCTTTTTATTTTTCTTTTAGTTCTTTAATCTCAAGTTTAATCTCTTTAATCTCTTTTTGGAGGTCTTTGAATATTCGGTGTTACATTCTTTGTTTTCTTTTTATGCAAAATTTCAGTAAGATCATAAGTGTTCTTTTTTATGATTGGAGTTTTAGAGGTTTTTGGTTTGTCTTTTAATTCTAGAGTCTTTAAAAGTTTGTCAAGGTATTCTTTTTGAAGAATAGGGTCTGAAATCTGTTTTACAAGTTCAAGAAAAATTTCTTGTTCTTTAGTCAAAACATTAATATTCTTTAAAAAGATTTCTGAATCAGAATCACTTGACACAGATGTTTCTGAATCATTCAATTCATCAATTTGTAAAGGATCACTGTCTCCCTTCAAGGAAGAATTTGAATCAGAGTCAGAAGACTCAATGAGTAAAGAGGCAACTTTAGAGAGTGTTTCGTCATCAAGGCCAAGTTCATGGAGCTTGTTGTTCATTCTATAGAATTTCGCAGTATGGCCTTTCTTTCCACATTTGTAGCATGTGGCTTCTTTATAGTTAAAAGGGGTTTTTTGTTGGGTTTTAAAAGGCCTTCTTTTAGAGAAGTGAGGCTTCTTATAAGGTCTCGTAGACTTCTTATAAGAAGGGTCTCTAAAATCTGGAAAGGGTTTTCTATGAGTTTTGGTCTTGTAATATTTTTTGTAAGGTTTTGAAGAACACTTACCATTACAGTCTTTGGAAGTGAAGGTTTTAAAAGGGTCATAATTGAATTGCTTACAAAAAACTGCCTAATTCTTGCTTAGACTTTCTAAGCTCTCATTTTAGACGTTTTTGTAATTTTAAATCTTGACAGATCTTTAATCCTTCTTTATTGACAAAACTGACTAACTCACCATAGGTAAGTTCGTCATAAAGAATGCGATTGTCATAAAGAGCTTTAATAGAATTTTTAACTTTTTCTCCTAAGAGGGTTGGTAAACCGGCAAGGAATTTTTTTTTCCAAGTGGTATGATTTGCATCATCCCTTAGAAAGAGTCTAGTAAAGAAAGTGGCTTTATAGCTTTGAAAATCACTAAGTTTCCTACATTTCAAATTATGTAGTAACTCAGCGTTTGTATCTCTTAGATGAGAAGGATCACCTATGAAATGAAGGGATATTGTAAGGATCAGGGTAGCAACAGCATCCTGAACAGGGCTATTGAATTCATCGAGAATGGGTGTTCCATCCTCTTCAGTTTGAACAGAATTTAGAATGTCTATTTGTTGCTGTTTTGTGAGAAGATGATCCCACCAACCTTTAAGTTGACCAGTAAACCCTGCAATGAGAATTTCTGCAATGGCTTTGTCAAAAGTTCCCGACTGAGTTTTATAGGCATTAGCTGCCATGGTCATCTGTTGCAACAATCCTAAGATGTTATATTCAGCCATACCATCAATATTCCACTCATAGATTGAGGATGCATTAAAACGAGATTGATTTAATGCACTTGGTCTATTATCGATGACAAGATCTGGAGGAGTATGAACATTTGGGAGAGCAAGTTCCCAATGGATTTTATTAGTTTTAGGGATAGATTCATCTTTGAAGGCTTCTATATCAGAAGAGGCTATAGAAGATTGATCCTGCTCTAGCACACCAATCTTGCTAGATTGAGCACTATCAGGAGCAATTTGGACTCTAGAAGTAGAAGTAGAAGAAGATGCTTCTATTCGATCAAGTTGTTCTTTAATGGCTTTAGCAAAATCTGATTTAGATTCTTGAACAAGCTTCTGACTATGTTTCGAAACCTGGAAAGGTTTGAAAATAAGTTCTTTAAGCTTTTTTAAGGAATCAGACTTTGATAGAGTAGAAGAAGGAATAACAACGGTTGACTTCTGGAATTGACTCTCTATTCTGGTCAACTGTTTTTCCTATCGTATTTAGATTAGTATTACAGAAATTATTCTGTTGAATAATACTATCTAAATTACTTTCTATATCATTTGGTTTTTGAATTTTATAAGGTGATGCTTTGACCTGGACAGGTGGTTCACCATGGTCAATGGTGATACTCCTGAGAGGGGGATGTTCAGATTCAATTATTCTACCAGAACCTGATAGATTCCATTCAGTGATCTTTTAATGGACTGTCATTGGATTTGATTCTTTAAAAGGATAAGAAATGTTATTTTCCGAGGCATAAATGTCAAACCAATCAAAAAAACAAGATATGAACTTGATTTTGATTAATGAATTTATAGTATAATTCTTGGATTTCTTTTCTTTGGTTTAGAAAATGTTTAAAAAACCAAAGTCTTTTTGCTTTGTTGGAATCAGAGTAAAAATCGTTATGCAATAGAGTTTTATCGAGTTCAAAATCTTTTTCAAGGACATTAAGTACATTTTCTGTGACAGCAGAAAATGTAGGAGAAGTTGGAGGAGAAGGTTCCTTTTCTTCTTGTCTTTGTTTGTGTTGACTACTAGTGGTATAGTCAACGGAATGTATAGAAGAGCTAGGTATATCCGAAGTGGAAAATCTAAGTTGGTTTGGAAAAGGGAGATTTGTAACAGAAGGAATTTTTGAAAATTTCCTTTCTAATGAAGGAATGCTTGCACAAGAGTCTTTATCGGAGAATCTAGAAGATGTAGATCACCTAAAAGAAAATTTGATTTTACCATCAGAATACAGAGTCACATTTTGCAATTCTGTATTGGGCTCAAGTTGTTTTGGAATTACTGGAGCAGCAGCTCCTTCAAGAATCCATTCATCTGGGAGATTGACATCTTTCTATTGGATGGGTTTTGGAATTACTGTGTTGGCTTTAGATAGGTCAGTCTGCAAGAGAAGAGTCTCTTCTCTTTTTGACTGGAATTTATGTTGCGTACTAAACGCAGAAATCATGGCTTTGTATGAAATTTCGAAAATTATGGCAAGAGGGACAGATCCCTCAATCATCTGATAATTGTGGGTCTTAATTTGCAAAATCATGCTTTCCAAAATATTTTTATCTTTTAAAGAAATTGTTATGTTCGGATAACAATTAAATGAAATGGGACCTTTACAGAGGCTCGATTCTATACTACTTAGTAAAGAATCATCAAAAGAGATGAATTGCCCATCTCTTAGGACTGCAAGAATTGGGGTGTCAAGACCTTCTTTTGTTAGGGGTTTTATGCCGACTTGTATTAAGCCGATGTGAACATAATTAAAATTTTTATCTTTTAATTTCCTTAAAGAGCTTTTTGAAAATAACTGAACAGTTTCAAAAGTCTTTGAAAGGGTTATGTCACATTCTTCAGTTTTTATTACATAATCATTCTTTAAGAAATCAAGCTTTTTTGTTTTGTAAATCATTTCTTTAGAAATCTTTGGTAATTCCCAATTATCAATTGCTTTATTAAAATCTTCAATTACAAATTCTTCTGAATTTACAACATTTTTTGAATCATTGGTCTTCTCGGAAGAAGAGCTAGAAAAGGATGATGCTCTACAGAGCAGAGAATCCATGTTTAAAAACTTAAATTCTAGTTTTAGTCTTGTCGGTATGGCTACAATCCAAGGCTAAGAATTGGTTTTACTGTCCTTCAACCAAATCGGGACTTACGACCAAAAGCTACCAAGGCACCAGAAGTAACACTCACCACACAAACAATTTTCAACCAAAATAAAAAATTTTTATACACAGTGTCTCTATTCTATATTTTACACTATCCTCCCCAGGCTCTGATACCAGTGCGACCTAGGTTGCTACCCTGATCCTTACCATGTCCCTTTAGATATTATCCAATTACTGGAGTGTGTGTGTGTTCTAGGTTGTACTGGTATCAGAGCCTGGGCAGGATAGTGTAATATAGAATAGGGACACTGTGTGTAAAAATTTTTTATTTTGGTTGAAAATTGTTTGTGTGGTGAGTGTTACTTCTGGTGCCTTGGTAGCTTTTTGTCGTAAGTCCCGATTTGGTTGAAGGGCAGTAAAACCAATTTTTAGCCTTGGATTGTAGCCATACCGACAAGACTAAAACTAGAATTTAAGTTTTTAAACATGGATTCTCTGCTCTATAGAACATCATCCTTTTCTAGCTCTTTTTCCGGGAAGACTAATGATTTAAAGAATGTTGTAAATTCAGAAGAATTTGTAATTGAATATTTTAATAAAGCAATTGATAATTGGGAATTACCAAAGATTTCTAAAGAAATGATTTACAAAACAAAAAAGCTTGATTTTTTAAAAAATGATTATGTCATAAAAACTGAAGAAGGTGACATAACCCTTTCAAAACCTTTTGAAACTATTCACTTATTTTCAGAAAGCTCTTTAAGGAAATTAAAAGAGAAAAATTTTAATTATGTTCACATCGGCTTAATACAAGTCGGCATAAAACCCCTAACAAAAGAAGGTCTTGACACCTCAATTCTTGCAGCCCTAAGAGATGGGCGATTCATCTCTTTTGATGATTCTTTACTAAGTAGTATAGAATCGAGCCTCTGTAAAGGTCACATTTCATTTAATTGTTATCCGAACATAACAATTTCTTTAAAAGACAAAAATATTTTGAAAAGCATGATTTTGCAAATTAAGACCCATAATTATCATATGATTGAGGGATCTGTCCTTGTTGCCTTAATTTTCAAAATCTCGTACAAAGCCATGATTTTTGCGTTTAGTACGCAACATAAATTCCAGTAAAAAAAGAGAAGAGACTCTTCTCTTGCAGACTGACCTATCTAAAGCCAACACAGTAATTCCAAAACTCATCCAATGGAAAGATGTGAATCTCCCAGATGAATGGATTCTTGAAGGAGCTGCTACTCCAGTAATTCCAAAACAACTTGAGCCCAATACAGAGTTGCAAAATGTGACTCAGTATTCTGATGGTAAAGTCAAATTGTCTTTTAGGTGATCTACATCTTCTAGATTCTCCGATAAAGACTCTTGTGCAAGCATTCCTTCATTAGAAAGGAAATTTTCAAAAATTCCTTCTGTTATAAATCTCTCTTTTCCAAACCAACCTAGATTTTCCACTTCGGATATACCTAGCTCTTCTATACATTCCGTTGACTATACCACTAGTGTTCCTCATCCTATCTACACTAGTAGTCAATACAAATAAAGACAGGAAGAGAAGGAGCCTTCTCCTCCAACTTCTCCTACATTTTCTGTTGTCACAGAAAATGTACTTAATGTCCTTGAAAAAGATTTTGAACTCGATAAAACTCTATTGTATAACGATTTTTACTCTGATTCTAACAAAGCAAAAAGACTTTGGGTTTTTAAACATTTTCCAAATCAAAGAAAAGAAATCCAAGAATTATACTATAAATTCGTTAATCAAAATCAAGTTCATATCTTGTTTTTTGAATGGTTTGACATTTATGCCTCAGAAAATAACATTTCTTATCCTTTAAAAGAATCTAGTCCAATCACAGTCCGTAAAAAGATCATTGAATGTAATCTATCAGGTTATGGTAGAATCATTGAATCTGAACATCCCCCTCTCAGGAGTATCACCATTGACCATGGTGAACCACCTGTCTAGGTCAAAGCATCACCTTATAAAATTCAAAAACCAAATGATATAGAAAGTAATTTAAATAGTATTATTCAACAGAATAATTTTTGTAATACTAATCTAAATACGATAGGAAAACAGTTGACCAGAATAGAGAGTCAATTCCAGAAGTCAACCGTTGTTATTCCTTCTTCTACTCCATCAAAGTCTGATTCCTTGAGAAAACTTAAAGAACCTATTTTCAAACCTTTTCAGGTTTCGAAACATAGTCAGAAGCTTGTTGAAGAATCTAGGATCGTGGAGTGCGTGTGTGTTCAAAAGAGTAAATTAATTAAAGAAAATAGGTTCTTTAAGCTTTTTCAAGGAATCAGACTTTGATGGAGTAGAAGAAGGAATAACAACGGTTGACTTCTGGAATTGACTCTCTATTCTAGTCAACTGTTTTCCTATCGTATTTAGATTAGTATTACAAAAATTATTCTGTTGAATAATACTATTTAAATTACTTTCTATATCATTTGGTTTTTGAATTTTATAAGGTGATGCTTTGACCTAGACAGGTGGTTCACCATGATCAATGGTAATACTCCTGAGAGGGGGATGTTCAGATTCAATGATTCTACCAGAACCTGATAGATTCCATTCAGTGATCTT
>MKYO02026059.1:116791-221255 GCA_002013955.2 Citrus medica | reverse complement strand
TTTTCCAATGGTATTTAAGTTAGTATTACAGAAATTATTCTGGTGAATAATGCTACTTAAATTCGCATCAGAATCATTTGGTTTTGGGATTTTGTAAGGTGAGGCTCTAATCTCAATAGGAGGTTCACCATGGTCAATAGTTACGCTCCTAAGAGGTGGATGTTCAGACTCTATAGTTCTATTGCTATCAGAAAGATTCCACTCAGGGATTTTCTTCCTAACAGTAATAGGGTTTGACTCTTTAAAGGGATAAGAAATGTTGTTATTTGAAGAATATATCTCAAACCAATCAAAAAACAATATATGAATTTTGTGTGAATTCACAAAAGTATAATATGTTTCTTGAATTTCTTTTCTTTGATTCAGAAAATGTTTGAAAAACCAGAGTCTCTTTTCTTTATTATTATCAGAATAAAAATCATTGTGAAGAAGAGTTTTGTCCAAAACAAAATCTTTTTCTATGACATTAATTACGTTTTTAGTAACGACAGAAAATGTGGGAGAGGTCGGAGGAGAAGGTTCCTTCTCGTCCTGTCTTTGGCGACTAGTGTATATGGGATGGGGAACACTAGTTGCATAATTAACTAAATGAATTGAGGAACTAGGTATATCCGAAGTGGAAAACCTAGGTTGACTTTGAAGATTTACCACTGAAGGTATTTTTGTAAATTTTCTCTCTAATGAAGAGATACTACAGCATGAATCTCTATCGGAGAATCTAGATGAAGTAGATCTCCTGAATGACAATTTTACTTTACCATCTGAATACTGAGTCACATTTTGCAACTCTGTATTTGGCTCAAGTTGTTTTGGAATCACTGGTGCAGTGGCTCCTTCAAGAATCCATTCGTCTGGAAGATTGACATCTTTCCATTGGATTGGTTTTGGAATAACAGTATTGGCTTTTGAAAGATCAGTCTGCAAGAGAAGAGTCTCTTCTCTTTTTGACTGAAATCTATGTTGCGTACTGAACGCAGAGACCATAGCCTTATAGGAGATTTTGAAAATTAAGGCTACAGGGACGGATCCCTCAATCATATGGTAATTATGGGTTTTGATTTGTAAAATCATACTTTTTAAAATATTTTTATCTTTAAGAGAAATCGTTATATTAGGGTAACAATTAAACGAAATGGGACCTTTACATAGGCTTGATTCTATACTACTTAGTAAAGAATCATCGAAAGAGATGAATCGCCCATCTCTTAAAACAGCAAGAATGGAGGTATCAAGACCCTCTTTTGTTAAGGGCTTTATATCGACTTGTATTAAGTCGATATGAATATAGTTAAAGTTCTATTCTTTTAACCTCTTTAGGGATTGTTCTAAAAACAAGTGAATTGTTTCAAAAGGCTTTGAAAGAGTTATGTCGCGTTCTTCTGTTTTTATGACATAATCATTCTTTAGAAAATCAAGCTTTTTTGTTTTGTAAATCATTTCTTTATTCACTTTTGGTAATTCCCAATTATCAATTGCTTTATTGAAGTCTTTGATAACTAATTCTTCAGAATTCACAACATTCTTTGAATCACTAGTTCTTCCAGAAGAAGAGCTAGAAAAGGACGATGCTCTACATAGCAGAGAATCCATGGGTCAAAACTTATGGTCCACTCTAAGACCTATTGATATGGCTACAGGTATGGATTTACAGCCCTAAGCGGAAAGTCTTATCCTATGGCGGGACATACAACCAGTAAAGAATTCACCACACAAACAGGGAATAAAATAAAACACAAGTCTTTAAACACAAATTCTCTAAACGGTACAACACTTTCCTCCCCTTGGCTCTGATACCAGAAGGAAATAGGATACACAGTGATTCAAAAAGCTTGTTTTTGATATGGAGTAAAATTAAAAAGCACTGTACCATCCAAAACTTACTGTTTCAAGCAGCTTCGCTTCTGCTACAGTTGAAGAGCTACAGGGCCGCTGCAGTTTAAAATTTCTATCTATGTATAAAAATCGGGAGGAAGACTTAGACTCCTCAAATTTTTCAGATCTAGGTTTGGATGGTACAGTGCTTTGTCTGGTATCAGCCAAAATACTTCTTTAAGTATTAAAGCCATATACGAAAGTATTAAAACTAGTAAGTAATTTCAGTGAGTCGAAATTACTTACTAATAAAACCAGCAAGTTAATGCAGACTTAGGCTACGGAGGATATTAAAACAAAGAGAAAATGCTAAAGAACAGATAATACAATATGTTTCTGCACAGTGGAATGATTGCTAGAAAAATTATTCTACTATCAAGAAAGAAATTCTTTCTATTGTATTGTGCATATCTAAATTCCAAAGTGATTTATTAAATCAAAAATTTTTACTTAGAATTGATTGCAAAGCTGCAAAACATGTTTTGGAAAAATATGTTCAAAATATTGCTTCAAAATAAATTTTTGCAAGATGGCAAGCCGTTTTAAGTGTTTTTTATTTCGATATTGAATTTATTAAAGGAGATAAAAATTTTGTTCCTGATTTTCTAACCAGAGAATTTCTTCAAAACAGATAATGCCGTCAAAGAAGAAGGACAAAGGTAAAGTTGTTCTTAAAGACACTGAGTCTCATACAACCTCTAAAGAACCCCAATCAACTCCTTCTAAAGAAAAATTGCTTTCTTCTGCCATGCCCATCAAATCCTGGATTGAAATGGTTGAAGAACAAGAAGCCCAATACAAATCCATTTCCTCTGATGACCAAATAAAGCAATGGATGAGCTCCATTACAAAATCGCCTGAGCTTATACTCACTCTTCAAAGCCTTTCTCAAAGCCAAATTTCTCCTAAAAAGGAAATTGAAAAAGAAAAACCCATGTGTAAAAATGTATAGTAACGTGTTATTAACTGAAATTGTGTTATTAATACACGTGTGTAATAATGTATAATAGTATATTTCCATGTTATTACCATGTATTGTTACTATGTATAATAACAATGTGTTATTTAAAGAAACACAAATGTTAGATATCTTAAATTCCATTTACTTTCTAAATCTTTTATCTCCATACTGATCCTTTTCAAGCAATTTCAAAGTTTTTTCCTAAAGGCTGGTTTTTCAAACCATGGGATTTAACAAAACCCCAGTCTTACTATCAAAGCATTTTAGAAGTTACTGAGTCAGTAAAATTCAAACACTTCTTTCTCAGTGAAACTCATAAAGAACCAGCCTACTCCACGGCTACTATACTAAAAGTCCTGAGCCCAAACCAGTGGGGTGACTAACTCCACACACAAAGAAGATTCCCTCCAAATTTTCAAATGTGTTTACCACATTGTTTGACCTATTCCTATTGGGATTACTAACAAGCCTGGTATAAATAAATAAATAAATAAATATATATATATATATATTTATTTATTTTTCCATGTCACAGCCTACAATTTTGTTGATTTTAACAACATTCAAAAGTCGGGCTAAATAAAAAAACCAACAAAAACAACAGTAACCATTACCAATCTTAACCAACAACAGCTACGGTCCTGGTTGATGTAAGAAAGGAAACCCTAGAGCCTAGAAGAGTTACCGCTGAGCATCGAGGATGCTTGCTAGCCTTTAAGAAGCTGTTGGTGGTGGTCATAAATTTGCTGCTACTCCTCAACAAGTCGCCGCTGCTCGTCTAATATATGCTGCTTAAATTGGCGTGCTGTTCGGACAACGTGCTAACCTCTCCCAACAGTAGCTGAACCAGATCATCATTGGATGCTGGAGCGGAAGAGGGAGGTTGAGGTCATTGGCAGGTACAGAAATCCGGCAGTTGATCCAAAGGCACAACGTCATTGAGCATTTGTTGATGTGAAGGCACATAAAATGTTGTGTCAGAGCATCTCTCTCGTCTCAATTTTGACACAATTATAGACCAATTACCATTGAATAAATTATTTCCAAATGAACAATTGATGAGTGTAGAAGTAGTACCATGATATGCTAATATAGTTAACTATCTTATTATAGGTCAACTTCCAGAGCATTGGACTAAGCAGGACAAAGCCAATTTGTTTTGCGGAAATAAAGAATTTCTTTTGGAATGACTCTTATCTGTTCAAGTATTGTGCAGATCAAATTGTCAGACAATGTGTCCTAGAAAGTGAATTTGAAAATATCCTTTCATTCAGCCATGAACAAGCTTGTGGAGGTCATTTCAGCTCTAAGAAAACAACTACTAAAGTTTTACAAAGTGGTTTCAATTGGCCAACTATATTTTGAGATGCTTACACTTTTTGCTCTTCATGTGATAGGTGTCAACGAATGGGGAGCGTTACACGTAGGAATATGATGCCACTAAACTCAATTTTAGTGGTTGAGATTTTTTATGTATGGGGTATTGACTTCATGGGACCCTTTCCCCCTTCTTTTGGCCATCAATACATATTTGTTACTGTTGACTACGTATCGAAATAGGTAGAAGCAATTCCATGTAGAACTAATGATCACAAGGTGGTGATATGATTTTTTAAAAGCAACATTGTTTCGTGCTTTGGATTTCTTCGAGCAATAATCAGTGATGGTGGTGCCCAATTTTGTAACAAATCATTCAAAGCTCTTTTGACAAAGTACTCCATCACCCACAAAGTGAGACCCCATAGCATCCGCAAACCAATGGCCAAGTTGAGATCTTTAATCAAGAAATAAAGCACATATTAGAAAAGACGGTGAGACCAGACATAAAAGATGGTCATTGAGACTCGATGATGCATTATGGGCAAAACACAAATCATTCAAAGAAAATATTAAGCTCATGGTAAAATGTTGAATGTGAATTCAGAGACTCAAGTGTTTCATTTGCATTGTTTTATTTTTAATTCATTCCCGCCATTTTATTTTAAATCTTAAGATTAAAAAAATTAACTTTCAGCCAACTCACATATACACTTAAACAATTAACCCTGCACATAATTAAATCTACCTCTTCATGGGATCAATACTCATCACCACGAAATTTATAATACAGTAGATTTGTACACTTGCGAGTACGATAAAATTTACAGAACAAGTTTTTATCGCCGTTGCTAGGAAGGTAAGTTATTTTAATTTATGGAGTTAATTTTCTTTGTAAATATTGTATAAATAATTTTTTATGCAGGTTTAAGTGTGTTTTCATAATAAGTGTGTAACAGTGTGATAAAGTCAGTATTGTAACTTCTTCTTTTTCTCTTTATTTTCATTATTTTTTTAATTTTTATGTGTTCTTTGTATGCATGGTCAAAGGTCACAGTCACCTAATCTTGAACATGTAGTCCTTAAACTGAAAAAGACATTTCATACATATAGACACATTGCATCAAAGGTTAAAAATGAGGATAAAATTGAAATGCATTTGCAATAACAAGCACAAGCACCACAAGAGAGGTCATTTAAAGATTAATTTAGTCCATTAGCTAATTTGAGCACATCATAAGTAAAATACCCAAATGTAATTGTTAGAAGTTTCAAGTTAAAACCTAGTGTGCTAAATTGTCTCCCATCATTTTATGGCCTAGAAAATGAAGATCCATATAATCATTTAAATGATTTTCATACTGTTTACCAAACTTTTAAATATGAAAATTTTTTAAATGAAGATGTTAAACTTAGATTGTTTCCATTTTTTTCTAAAAACTAGAGCTCGTTCATGGTTTAATACATTACCTGCTAATAGTATCACATCATGGAAACAAATGGTAACTAAATTTTTAAGTAAATACTTCTCAATACATAAAATCAATGCTATTCATAAGGAAATTTCAGAGTTTATTAAAAAAGAATGCGAGTAATTCTTTGAAGTATGGGAGCGATTCAACGAGCTACTTTTGAAGTGTTCACACCATGGGTATGAGAAATGGCGCCAATGTTCATATTTCTTGGAGGAACTATTGGTACTATTGCCACATATACAAGAATAGCTAATGACAACAAGTGAAGATGAGCTCATTTCTAAAAGCACATCAGAGATTTGTGATTTCTTTCAATGAAAAGCAAATAATTCCCAACAGAAAAGTCGATCATTTAGGAATGTGAGAAAAATCAAGGGAGTAAAAGAAATCCATGTTAGTGAGTCAAGATAAAAAATCAAGGAAGTCGAAGAGATGGTTCAATGACTTTCTCACCTAATAACATCGTTGACAACTGCCAAGTCAATAGAGCCACGAGACTATAGCTAATTTGACCATGATTCATACCAAGATCAAGCCAATACCATAAATTTGATGGGAATGCAATCGAATTACAACTCTTACTCCAATACTTATAATCCTAAAAGAAATCATCCCAACTTTTCATAGTCTCAAGGATTCCAAAAAAAGGGAATACCGGCTCTAACTTCACCAATGCAACTAGTTTATCAAGCTCCTCAAGTATCTCAACCACCATTTAGACCATACAATTAGAACCAAAACCAATGACAAGTCATACCATGGAAAGAGGCATTTTAAAGTCTAAAAACTTTTACTCACATTGCAATAGAACAACAAAATCGTAAAATTGATGAGCCGTGGAGTAAAATGAGAGTTGGCTTCAATTCACAAGCCTAATCAATTTCGAACCTCGAAAAGATGGTGGGCCAACTTGTTTCTTCAGTTCAAACATTTACGATGACTGTTGAAAAAGAAAAATTCTCAAGCCAGCTATTGCCTAATCCTAAAGGAGTACATAAAGTCAATACATGTTCACCTCAACAGTATGAAGAGATCAAAGCCATTACAACCCTACAAAAAGGCAAAGAAATGGATAACAAAGTGGAAATACTAATGAAAAAGACAACTCAAGCTGCACTCTTAGACTCTGAAGACCCATCAACAAAGGAGAAAGAAGATGGTAAGCCCACGAGAATACATTCTAAAAGCTTATTTTCCTCAGAGGTTAGCTAAAGTAAAAAAGTGAAATTCCACAGGTGAGATTATGGAAATTTTTTACCAAGTATTATCATCAATTTCCTTGATGCTATTAAACAAATGCCCTCTTATGCCAAGTTTCTCAAAGATCTTTGCACTAAAAAGAGGAGCATTCATGTTCAAAAGAAAGCATTTTTAACAGAAAACATTAATTTCATACTCCAATATAAAGTTCTTCCAAAATACAAAGACCCAGGCTGCTCTACCTACACATAGAGAATCACACATTTGACAATGCTTTGTTAGACTTAAAAGCTAGTGTAAATATCTCGCCTTATTTAGTGTTTACGAAACATGAACTAGGAATATTACACCCAACTCTAGTTGTGTTGCAACTTATAAATCAATCGATAAAAACATCTTGTGGTATTGTAGAGGATGTGCTCATTCAGGTAGACAAGTTTTATTTTTCTATTGATTTCATTGTGATTGATACTCAATCAGTGCAGGATTCAAAGAAGCACATCCTCATTATCTTGGGTCTACTTTTCTTTGTAACTGCAGATGAACATATTTAATGCAGGACTGGAAATATACAATTGTCCTTTAGCAACATAACTATGGAGTTGAATTTCATTAACATTATCAAGCGACCCCCTAATTTAATTAAAGAACTAGTTAATCATACTTTTCCTTCTAACCTTAGTGATGACCCTGTAGAACCATGTTTAACTCACTTTCATGTGAATTTTGATATTAACATATCAATTGATGAGGTCAATGCCTTACTGCATTCATCACTATATATGGATATTGACAAATGGAAGTTAAGGATAGAGCAATTGGCACCATCAGCGGAAAATCTCATCCCATCGTCGGAATCATCATCAAAACTCGAGCACAATCTGTTACCCGACATTTTTTAGTATGTATTCTTGGGAGAAGAAAACATATTGTCAAAAATCATCTCATCCTCTATTGACGACAAACAAAAGAATGCAGGTATTATTTACCCCATTTGTGGTTTAAAAAAGAGATTACAGCTAGCAGAACCTGAGGAGATTCGCAATGATAAAAATGCTAAGGATTACAAAAAGCAGATGAAAGTCTTTCATGAAAAGAAAATTATGAGAAAGTCTTTCAAACCAGATTAGAAAGTGCTTTTATTCAATTCTCACTTGCATGTCTCCTTAGGTAAAATTCACTCTCGATGGTTTGATCCTTTTATTGTCCACATTATTTTTCCATATGGGACCACTGAACTCAGAAATCTAAAGAATGGTGCAATTTTTAAAGTTAATGGTCAGAGATGTAAAGCCATATCTCAAGTACCAACCACATAGAGAAAATAGCGCAATAGATTTAAGTGACCCACCAAATCTAGACTCAAACTTTTTTTCATTTCTTTTCGGTGATTTAACTTTTTTTTATTTTTTTCTTTCCTAGTTGAATTTATTTGTTTTTGCTAAAGTTTGTTTGCTTGATAGTTGTATTTTTCTCTTTCATCACCTCTATTACAAATCATGGGTACATCAGTGAGAAAAAAAACCTCTTTAACCACCTTAAGCAACTTCTACGTGTGAAGCGACACCTAAATGGCTTGATCCAATTTTATCAATCACATTCTGTTTGGAATCTATGACCACCAGCATTAGTATATCATGTTGAAGATCTAGAAAGACAACTGAGGGAAATAAAAGATGGTATCTATTATCACCCAGTTAAGTAGCAGATAACGGTACTCTATGACTATTGAAGTCGGTTCCTTTAGTTTCCTGTAATAATTGATATTCTTCAGCTAAGTATAGATAGGAACACAGCTCTTGCAAAAGCTTTACAAGCGATTTCCCTCTCTTCCTCAAAATGTATTCCTTACCATTTACAAAGCTCGGTTCGAACGTATGCACTTACTCATGAAGAATAACATCTCTGTCGACATTCATTGGTTAATCGAAGTCAAAGTACGGTTAGCAGGGGATTTACTTCCTAAATTTGTTCCCTATATGTCTGGTTGCGGGAAAGGAAATTATTCAAGAAAACGAAAAGATGCACAACTTCCACTTTCTTGTCATAAGTGTGCTACAATCCAATACTATAAAAAAATCATGCACTTCTTTAGGAATGGTGTCCAATAATAGGGAAAATAAGATTAAATTCATCTGAGATGACCTGAATAAGGAGTCATTAGATGATATCATTTTGTCTCTTGAAATGCATCATAGTGGATACGTACAACCTATAATTTCCCAGTTATGGGAATTATTGTAAAAAGAACATGCACAATACAGTCTCAAGAATCTGACTATAAACAACCATACTTGCCAGTTTATAAGAAAACTAAATTGAAAGCATATCATCAACCCATAGAGGGCGTTCAAGCCGTTTCTAGATGTAAAACCAGAGTAAAATGTGAACCACAATCACAACTAACAGTACATATCCTTTTGATTTATTGTTTGCATTATTGTTTTTACTGGTGTGATTTTGTCTAATCATTATTTATTTCTTTTTACTGTTGCTTTTGAATAATTGAGCCACGAGCTTTATTTATGCTCATACTACTTATGAGTTACTTGATCTTTTAGAAACTTAAAGACCAAAGCTAGATCCAAAGACTCTTACGTTAGATTGGTCGACGGATGATGGTAGCAGTAGTAGTAAGAAGCACAAATTAGATTTAACTCTCTATTTATAAATATCTTCGATTGCAGTGTCCAGTTGATGTCTTCTAAACTCTATTTCTTTCCTTCATGATATTGAGGACAATGTCTCGTTCTGGTTGCGGGGGAGGGAATAGTTGATAATTGTGGAATAAATAATAGTTGTGTTCTCATATTCTTACTAACCATATCTATAATTTTTTAGTCAAAAATGGCTAAATATGGAGTTTAGTTACTCTAGAAACGTATTTTCCTAGTCTTGGTGTTTAGTAGTAAAAAATAAAAAATAGAAAAACAAATTGTTGAAATTTTCTGATATTATTGACTAACCTTTTTTTGTCTACTTTGGCCATCATGATAGATTCAACAAGACTAGTCTAGACATACACACACGACAAGTGATGGTGGTGGTAAGTTGAGATTTTATAATAGCTAATCGTTTTGTTTCATTTGTGAACAACATCTAAAGGCAGTGGTCATTTTACCTAAAAAAGATAAAAAGATAAAAAAAACACCCTCACTTAATAATCGAGTCTCCTGCCTCAGCAAGTAGAAAGCATTCAAGTTAAACAGTGAAAGATGATCATAATTGTGTGAACTCTTACTTAGTAACTGGGACTCCTGCCTTAACAAGCAAAAAGTATTTGCGTCAAACCATAAGGGTTCGATTTGTCCAACCTAACTCTTTCTTAGTAACCGAGCCTCTTGCCTCAGCAAGCAGAGAGTGTTCGTGGAAAACAGTTAGAGTTGGTTAGTGATGTAATATAAATAAACCTACAGCTTATGGAAGTGTTATCATTAAAATCAACATTATGGATACATAATGTTAACATATGTATAGATTCAAACTTAGAATTGATCAGGATCCCTGCACCCCAGTTTCTAGCCTAAATACCACTTTAATTTTATTAGACCTTACCAAGGATTTCTTATTTCCTTCTGGTATCAGAGCCAAGGGGAGGAAAGTGTTGTATAGTTTAGAGAATTTGTGTTTAAAGACTTGTGTTTTATTTTAATCCTTGTTTGTGTTGTGAATTCTTTACTGGTTGTAAGTCCCGCCATAGGATAAGACTTTCCGCTTAGGGCTGTAATTCCACACCTGTAGCCATATCAACAGGTCTTAGAGTAGACCATAGGTTTTAATCCATGGATTCTCTGTTCTGTAGAGCATCGTCCTTTTCTAGCTCTTCTTCTGGAAGAACTAGTGATTCAAAGAATGTTGTGAATTCTGAAGAATTTGTTATCGAAGACTTCAATAAATCAATTGAAACTGGGAATTACCAAAAGTGAATAAAGAAACGATTTACAAAACAAAAAAGCTTGATTTTCTAAAGAATGATTATGTCATAAAAACATAAGAACGTGACATAACCCTTTCAAAGCCTTTTGAAACAATCCACTTGTTTTCTGAGCAATCCCTAAAGAAATTAAGAGATAAAAACTTTAACTATATTCACATCGGCTTAATACAAGTCGGTATAAAGACTTAAGAGATGGGCGATTCATCTCTTTCGACGATTCTTTACTAAGTAGTATAGAATCAAGCCTTTGTAAGGGTCCCATTTCGTTTAATTGTTACCCTAATATAACGATTTCTCTTAAAGACAAAAATATTTTAAAAAGCATGATTTTACAAATCAAAATCCATAATTACCATATGATTGAGGGATCCGTCCCTGTAGCCTTGATTTTCAAAATCTCCTATAAGGCTATGGTCTCTGCGTTCAGTACGCAACATAGATTTCAGTCAAAAAGAGAAGAGACTCTTCTCTTGCAGACTGATCTTTCAAAAGCCAATTCCGTTATTCCAAAACCTATCCAATTGAAGGATGTCAACCTTCTAGACGAATGGATTCTTGAAGGAGCCACTGCACCAGTGATTCTAAAATAACTTGAGCCAAATACAGAGTTGTAAAATGTGACTCAGTATTCAGATGGTAAAATAAAATTGTCATTCAGGAGATCTACTTCATCTAGATTCTCCGATAGAGATTCATGCTCAAGTATCTCTTCATTAGAGAGAAAATTTACAAAAATACCTTCAGTGGTAAATCTTCAAAGTCAACCTAGGTTTTTCACTTCGGATATACCTAGTTCATCAATTCATTCAGTCCATTATGCAACTAGTGTTCCACATCCCGTATACACTAGTTGCCAAAGACAAGAAGAGAAGAAACCTTTTCCTCCGACCTCTCCCACGTTTTCTGCCATTACTGAGAACATAATAAATGTCATTGAAAAGGATTTTGAACTGGATAAAACTCTTCTCCACAATGATTTTTATTCTGATTCAAACAAAGAAAAGGGACTTTGGTTTTTCAAGCATTTTCTGAATTAAAGAAAAGAAATTCAAGAAACATATTATGCTTTTGTAAATTCACACAAAATTCATATATTGTTTTTTGATTGGTTTGAGATATATTCTTCAAATAACAACATTTCTTATCCCTTTAAAGAGTCAAACCCTATTACTGTTAGGAAGAAAATCCCTGAGTGAAATCTTTCTGATAGCAATAGAACAATAGAATCTGAACATCCACCTCTTAGGAGTTTATCTATTGACCATGGTGAACCTCCTATTGAGATTAGAGCCTCACCCTACAAAATCATAAAATCAAATGATTCTGATGCAAATTTAAGTAGTATTATTCAACAGAATTATTTCTGTAACACTAACTTAAATACAATTGGAAAACAGTTGAATAGGATAGAAAGCCAGTTCCAAAAGTCAACCATAAATGTTTCAACTGTCTCATCAAAGTCGGATTCTGACAAGAAGCTTAAAGAGCCTATTTTCAAACCTTTTCAAGTTTCGAAAACTAGTTAAAAGCTTGTTCAAGAGTCAAAATCAGACTTTGCTAAAGCCATTAGAGACCAATTAGATAGAATAAAAGCCTCTTCTTCTTCTTCTTCTAAGGTCCAAATAGCCCCTGATAGTGCCCAATCCAGCAAGATTGGTGTACTAGAGCATGACAATTTTTCTATAGCCTCTTCAGACATAGAAGCATTTAAAGAAGAACCTTATGTTCCTCATACCAACAAAATCCATTGGGATTTAGCCCTACCTACTGTCAGGACTCCACCAAATCTAGCTATAGATAATAGACCAAGTGCTTTAAATCAATCGCGGTTTAATGCATCTTCAGTCTATGAGTGGAATCTTGATGGTATGTCTGAATACAACATCTTAGGATTGTTGCAACAGATGACCATGTCAGTCAATGCCTATAAAACACAGGCGGGAACTTCGGATAAAGCTATAGCTGAAATTCTCGTTGCTGGTTTTACTGGTCAACTTAAAGGATGGTGGGATCATCTCCTCACCAAACAGCAACAATCAGATATCTTAAATTCCATTCAAGTAGATGAGAATAGTGCCCCTATTCTTGATGAGTTTAATAGTCCAATTCAGGATGTAGTAACCACCCTGATCCTGACTATCTCCCTTCACTTCATAGGTGACCCTTCTCACCTAAGAGATAAAAATGCTGAGTTACTACATAACCTGAGATGTAGGAAACTTAGTGATTTTCAAACCTACAAAACCACTTTCTTCACTAGACTTTTCCTTAGGGATGATGCAAATCATATAACTTGGAAGGAGAAATTCCTTGCAGGTTTACCTACCCTACTAGGAGAAAAGGTTAGAAATTCCATTAAAACCCTTTATGACAACCGAATTCCTTATGATGAGCTCACCTATGGTGAACTTGTCAGTTTTGTCAATAAGGAAGGCTTAAAGATTTGTCAAGATTTGAAGCTACAGAAACGTCTAAAATGGGAGCTTAAAAAGTCTAAGCAAGAATTAGGCGGTTTCTGTAAACAATTCAGTTATGACCCCTTTAAGACTTCTACTTCCAAAGATTGTAATGGTAAGTGTTCTACAAAACCTTACAAGAAACATTACAAATCTAGATTCCGTAGAAAACCCTTTCAAGATTCTAGAGAACCTCATTATAAGAAACATTCGAGGCCTTATAAGAAACCCAACTTCTCTAGAAAGAAAGAATTCAAAGCCAAACCAAAAACCCTGTTTAATTACAAAGAAGCCATATGCCACAAATGTGGTATAAAAGGCCATACTGCAAAATATTACAGGATGAATAGAAAGCTTCATGAGCTTGACCTAGATGAAGAAACCCTCTCCAAAGTTGCCTATTTGCTAATAGAGTCTTCTGACTCTAAGTCTTCCATGTCAGGAGACAGTGAACCTTTACATATTGATGAGTTAAATGACTCAGACACATCTGTTTCTTTGAGTGACTCCGACACCAGCGATTCAGATTCCTATTTAAAGAAAATCAACGTTTTGACTAAAGACCAAGAAATCTTTTTTGAACTTGTTAAACACATTACTGATCCGAATCTTCAGAAAGAATACCTTGATAAGCTTTTAAAGACACTAGATTCTAATAAAGCAGAAACTTCTAAAGTTCCAATTGTTAAAAAGAATTCTTATGACCTTATCGAGATTTTGGACAAAAACAAAACAAAGAAAATTGTCCCCAATATCCAAGATCTTCAGAAAGAAATCAAAGAAATCAAACTTGAGATTAAATAATTGAAAGAAAGACAAAAGAATGATTCTGATACTATCCAACTTCTTTTGCAAAAACAACTAGAAGATAATTCAGATAAAGAAGTTGAAACAGATGGTGACAATGAACAAAACCTTGAAAACATTGAATCTATATCCAATGATTTCTTATTTGTTTTAAAACAGATCACCACCAGAAAGTATTTGATTAAAATTACTTTGATTTTTTCTAAAGATTTTGAAATTGACACTATTGCTCTTTTTGATACTGGTGCCGATTTAAATTGCATTAAAGAAGATATTGTCCCTAAAAAATTCCATGAAAAGACAAATGAAAGACTTTCCGCTGCCAATAATTCAAAACTAAAAATCAAATCAAAAGTTGATGCTTCGGTTCATAACAATGGTTTTGAATTCAGAACTTCTTTTCTTCTTACAAATGACATACACTACACTGTCATTTTAGGAACCTCATTTATAAATCTAATTACTCCATATACTGTCAATTATGATAGTATATCTTTTAAAGCAAAATTCAAAAAGCTTGTTTTCCCTTTTATTGAGAAACCAAAAACAAGAAATCTAAACATTGTTAAAGCTTGTTCTGTTTATCAAAATCAAATCAATGCCATGCTTAAATCTAAACAAAATGACTTGTTTTGTTTAAAAAAGGACCTAAGCCTACAAAGAATTGAAAACCAGTTACAAAATGATTTTATACAAAGAAAGATCTCTGATTTCAAAAATCTCATTGAAAAAGAAATATGTGCCGATTTACCATCTGCTTTTTGGGAAAGAAAACAACATTTGGTAGATTTGCCTTATGACAATTCTTTTGATGAAAAACAAATACCCACTAAAGCTCGTCCAATCCAAATGAACATGGAATTGGAACAACATTGTAAAAATGAGATAAAAGATTTAGAAAGTAAAGGACTCATTGTAAAATCCAGATCCTCTTGGTCTTGCACCGTTTTTTATGTTAATAAAAATTCCAAAATAGAAAGGGGAACACCGAGACTTGTAATAAATTATAAACCTTTAAATAAAGCATTAAAATGGATTAGGTATCCCATACCTAATAAAAAAGATTTACTCCAAAGATTGTGTTCAGCTTTTATTTTTTTCAAAATTTGACATGAAATCAGATTTTTGGCAAATCCAAATCCACCCTAATGACCGCTATAAAACTGCCTTTACTGTTCCTTTTGGACAGTATGAATGGATTGTAATGCCATTTGGTTTAAAGAATGCACCCTCAGAATTTCAAAGGATCATCTACAACCCTTATTCTGAGTTTTGCATAGTCTACATAGATGACGTGTTGATTTTTTCTCAAACAATTGATCAACATTTCAAGCATTTAAAAACCTTTTATTTTGCCACCAGGAAGGCTGGTCTAGCCTTTTCTAGTTCAAAGATTTCATTGTTCCAAACAAGAGTCAGATTCCTTGGTCACTATATTTCCAAAGGGACTATTACCCCTATTGAACGATCACTTTTGTTTGCTGATAAATTTCCTGATAAAATTCTTGATAAAACCCAACTACAAAGATTTTTAGGAAGTTTAAATTATGTTCTTGACTTCTGTCCTAATATTAATCGTATGTCTAAACCTTTGCATGACAGATTAAAAAAGAACCTTGTTCCTTGGACAGAGGAACACACTAAAGCTGTTCGATTAATAAAGAATTCTGTAAAGAATATCCCCTGTTTATTTTTAGCAAATCCTGCATTGCCTAAAATAGTTGAAACTGATGCATCTGACTTAGGCTATGGAGGTATATTAAAACAAAAAGAAAATGATAAAGAACAGATAGTACAATATGTTTCTGCACATTGGAATGATTGCCAGAAAAATTATTCTACTATCAAAAAAGAAATTCTTTCTATTGTTTTATGTATATCTAAATTCCAAAGTGATTTATTAAATAAAAAATTTTTACTTAGAATTGATTGCAAAGCTGCAAAACATGTTTTGGAAAAGGATGTTCAAAATATTGCTTCAAAAGAAATTTTTGCAAGATGGCAAGCTATTTTAAGTGTTTTTGATTTCGATATTGAATTTATTAAAGGAGATAAAAATTCTGTTCCTGATTTTATAACCAGAGAATTTCTTCAAAACAGATAATGCCGCCAAAGAAGAAGGACAAAGGTAAAGTTGTTCTTAAAGACACTGAGTCTCATGCAACCTCTAAAGAACCCCAACCAACTCCTTCTAAAGAAAAATTGCTTTCTTCTGCCATGCCTATCAAATCCTGGATTGAAATGGTTGAAGAATAATAAGCCCAATATAAAGCCATTACCTCTGATGACCAAGTAAAGTAATGGATGAATTCCATCACAAAATCCCCTGAGCTTATGCTCGCTCTACAAAGCTTTTCTCAAAGCCAAATTTCTCCTAAGGAAGAAATTGAAAAAGAAAAACCTATTTCTAAAGAGATTTCAAAGCCCTCTTATCAAAATGTAGTTGTTTCTGGTGAAAGTTCATCTTCTCAAATTGTGCTTTCCCAGCCAACGCTTTCAAAGAAATCGTCCGATTGGTTTGAGAAAATCCATTTCTAAAATATTTTATCAATGGAAGATGGTTTTTACCATATTGATCCTTTCCAAGCTATTTTAAAGTTTTTTCCTAAAGGCTGATTTTTCAAACCATGGGATTTAACAAAACCCCATTCTTACTATCAAAGCATTTGAGAAGTTACTGAGTCAGTAAAGTTCAAACACTTCTTTCTCAGTGAAACTCATAAAGAACCAGCCTACTCCACGGCTACTATACTAAAAGTCCTGAGCCCAAACCAGTGGGGTGACCAACTCCACACACAAAAAAGATTTCCTCCAAATTTTCAAATGTGTTTGCCACATTGTTTGACCTATTCCTATTGGGACTACCAACAAGCCTGGTATAACATATTTTTTTATCCAAAACCCCAAAAAATCTCACTCTTGGTTATTTTTCTTTAATTCGAAAATAACCGTTCAAAGCCTCCCAAATTGGTTTCAACATTGGTGGAATTCTTTTGGCCCAATCCCTCATATCCTAACTCCAAATGCCACTCATTGTTTAAACCTCTTTAAAGCCCACTATATTCCTTCTGAATCCGAGAAAAGGTTTCCCCCCTTTCTCTGTTTCTGTACAAATTTCTTCTTTCCATGGGTATGGATGTGGAACCTCAGATTTCATACCCAAGATACCCAGCTCATCTTACAAAGAACATTCAAAGTAAAATGGTGGTCAAAGTTTGATGAACAGTCTAAATTGACAGACACTCTAATTCGCAATTGGCTCTGTTCTAAAGGTTTCTTACCCCCAACTATTAAAGCCAAGAAAGGCCAAGACACCTTTCTAACTTAAAAATCCAAAGCCCACTCCCTATTGGCAAGTGTTAAATCTGAAGAAGAATATTTCAAAGTCATGGAACAGCTCCTCACAT
The DNA here is from genome assembly GCA_002013955.2 of Citrus medica. Classification (NCBI taxonomy): domain Eukaryota; kingdom Viridiplantae; phylum Streptophyta; class Magnoliopsida; order Sapindales; family Rutaceae; genus Citrus; species Citrus medica. Next base: position 203,823 of record MKYO02026059.1, on the reverse strand, counting down.
CAAGATCAAAGTCTTCAGTTGCTGACTCCTCTGATGATGATTATGATCAAGACGAAGATCCATTTATATCCCTTGGAGATCAAAATGAAGACGACTATTTTGGAATTTTCTCTCCTGTAAAGCATTGTAAATAATTGTTATGAATCTTCTTTAAAGCATTGTACATACTTCTCATGTATGTTTAAAAAAAAAAGTAATTTTCATTGTATTTTCCATTTTGATACGTTTATTTATACCCTCGGGTGGTCCCCTGGACACAAGTGAGAGCGCATATGTCTCTTTACCCGAATTTAAATTAGAAAACACTGTATGTTCCAAAGATTAATGTTTCAAGCAGCTCCGCTTCCGTTATAGTTGAAGAACTATAGTGCCGCTACAGTTTAAAGTCTCTATCTATGTATAAAAATCGGGAGGAAGACTTAGACTCCTCAGATTTTTTCAGATCTAGTTTTTCTTTTCTTCTTTGCTCTCTCTCTCTCTCTCTCTCTGCATCTCTTCTTTCTGGGGAAGTCTGGTCAGGACATTCAGGGAGCCTTTCCCGTCTTGTAAATGATCAAGACATCAAGGGAGCTTTCTGTCCTGTAATCTTCCCATCTTTCAATCTTTCTTTTGAAATAGATCTGTAAAATTGTACCAAAAGTTGAGTTCAAAGAAATAAAGAAACATGTATGTTTAATTTCTTTTCTTGTAAATTTATTTAAAGCTTTGATGTATGTTTAAAGTTCTGCACTTTAAATTTTGTAATTTACTTTAAAGCAATTTATTTTCCGCATTTAATTTAAAGCGTTTTATTTTCCAAAGCATGCTTACAGACTGATCTGTATTAGATCTGCTTTACAAATTGTACGTTCCTCTGAGGCAACGAGACCAGATCTCAATCCTCAGTTGTAAATCTTTCTCTTCTCCCTTTATTCCTTCAGAGCACTATTTCTGGGAACCGAATCTAGTACTGTGTATGCACCCAGCCTTAGGTCTTGTTGCTAGGCTTGCTTAGAAATCAATAGGTCTAATAAAATTAAAGTGGTATTTAGGCTGGAAACCAAGGTGCAGGGATCCTGATCAATTATAAGTTTGATCAGACCTGAAGGCTGTTAACTCAGGCATTCTCAGGTGTAACAACGCCACGTACCCTTGTTTGATCACTAAAAATAAAGATAATTAACCTGAATTCTTTTGTTTACTGATTTCTTTTATTTACAAATTTTTCTTGAAAACACATCCGTCCTTCGATCCTATTTCCTTCTGGTATCGGAGCCAAGGGGAGGAAAGTGTTGTATAGTTTAGAGAATTTGTGTTTAAAGACTTGTGTTTTATTTTAATCCTTGTTTGTGTGGTGAATTCTTTACTGGTTGTAAGTCCCGCCATAGGATAAGACTTTCCGCTTAGGGCTGTAATTCCACACCTGTAACCATACCAACAGGTCTTAGAGTAGACCATAGGTTTTGATCCATGAATTCTCTACTCTATAGAGCATCGTCATTTTCTAGCTCTTCTTCTGGAAGAACTAGTGATTCAAAGAATGTTGTGAATTCTGAAGAATTTGTTGTCGAAGACTTCAATAAAGCAATTGATAATTGGGAATTACCAAAAGTGAATAAAGAAATGATTTACAAAACAAAAAAGCTTGATTTTCTAAAGAATGATTATGTCATAAAAACATAAGAACGTGACATAACCCTTTCAAAGCCTTTTGAAACAATCCACTTGTTTTCTGAGCAATCCCTAAAGAAATTAAGAGATAAAAACTTTAACTATATTCACATCGGCTTAATACAAGTCGGTATAAAGCCCTTAACAAAAGAAGGTCTCAATATCTCCATTTTTGCAGTCTTAAGAGATGGGCGATTCATCTTTTTCGATGATTCTTTACTAAGTAATATAGAATCAAGCCTTTGTAAGGGTCCCATTTCGTTTAATTGTTACCCTAATATAACGATTTCTCTTAAAGACAAAAATATTTCAAAAAGAGAAGAGACTCTTCTCTTGCAGACTGATCTTTCAAAAGCCAATTCCGTTATTCCAAAACATATCCAATTGAAGGATGTCAATCTTCCAGACGAATGGATTCTTGAAGGAGCCACTGCACCAGTGATTCCAAAACAACTTGAGCCAAACACAGAGTTGCAAAATGTGACTTAGTATTCAGATGGTAAAGTAAAATTGTCATTAAGGAGATCTACTTCATCTAGATTCTTCGATAGAGATTCTTGCTCAAGTATCTCTTCATTAGAGAGAAAATTTACAAAAATACCTTCAGTGGTAAATCTTCAAAGTCAACCTAGGTTTTCCACTTCGGATATACCTAGTTCCTCAATTCATTCAGTCATTTATGCAACTAGTGTTTCACATCCCGTATACACTAGTCGCCAAAAACAAGAAGAGAAGGAACCTTCTCCTCCGACCTCTCCCACATTTTCTGCCGTTACTGAGAACGTAATAAATGTCATTGAAAAGGAATTTGAACTGGATAAAACTCTTCTCCACAATGATTTTTATTCTGATTCAAACAAAGAAAAGAGACTTTGGTTTTTCAAGCATTTTCTGAATCAAAGAAAAGAAATTCAAGAAACATATTATGCTTTTGTAAATTCACACAAAATTCATATATTATTTTTTGATTGGTTTGAGATATATTCTTCAAATAACAACATTTCTTATCCCTTTAAAGAGTCAAACCCTATTACTGTTAGGAAGAAAATCCCTGAGTGAAATCTTTCTGATAGCAATAAAACAATAGAATTTGAACATCCACCTCTTAGGAGTTTATCTATTGACCATGGTGAACCTCCTATTAAGATTAGAGCCTCACCCTACAAAATCATAAAATCAAATGATTCTGATGCAAATTTAAGTAGTATTATTCAACAGAATAATTTCTGTAATACTAACTTAAATACAATTGGAAAACAGTTGAATAGGATAGAAAGCCAGTTCCAAAAGTCAACCATAAATGTTTCAACTGTCTCATCAAAGTCGGATTCTGACAAGAAGCTTAAAGAGCCTATTTTCAAACCTTTTCAGGTTTCGAAAACTAGTCAAAAGCTTGTTCAAGAGTCAAAATCAGACTTTGCTAAAGCCATTAGAGACTAATTAGATAGAATAAAAGCCTCTTCTTCTTCTTCTTCTAAGGTCCAAATAGCCCCTGATAGTGCCCAATCCAGCAAGATTGGTGTACTAGAGCATGACAATTTTTCTATAGCCTCTTCAGACATAGAAGCATTTAAAGAAGAACCTTATGTTCCTCATACCAACAAAATCCATTGGGATTTAGCCCTACCTACTGTCAGGACTCCACCAAATCTAGCTATAGATAATAGACCAAGTGCTTTAAATCAATCGCGGTTTAATGCATCTTCAGTCTATGAGTGGAATCTTGATGGTATGTCTGAATACAACATCTTAGGATTGTTGCAACAGATGACCATGTCAGTCAATGCCTATAAAACACAGGCGGGAACTTCGGATAAAGCTATAGCTGAAATTCTCGTTGCTGGTTTTACTGGTCAACTTAAAGGATGGTGGGATCATCTCCTCACCAAACAGCAACAATCAGATATCTTAAATTCCATTCAAGTATATGAGAATAGTGCCCCTATTCTTAATGAGTTTAATAGTCCAATTCAGGATGCAGTAACCACCTAGATCCTAACTATCTCCCTTCACTTCATAGGTGACCCTTCTCACCTAAGAGATAAAAATGTTGAGTTCCTACATAACCTGAGATGTAGGAAACTTAGTGATTTTCAAACCTACAAAACCACTTTCTTCACTAGCCTTTTCCTTAGGGATGATGCAAATCATATAACTTGGAAGGTGAAATTCCTTGCAGGTTTACCTACCCTACTAGGAGAAAATGTTAGAAATTCCATTAAAGCCCTTTATGACAACCGAATTCCTTATGATGAGCTCACCTATGGTGAACTTGTCAGTTTTGTCAATAAGGAAGGCTTAAAGATTTGTCAAGCTTTGAAGCTACAGAAACGTTTAAAATGGGGGCTTAAATAGTACAAGGCGCTTACCATCCTACTAAAAGCTTAAGCTGGTAGTAGAGGCGCTACTTTAATCTTATAAGCACCATCCCCGGACCACGTGTGCACGGTTTGAACCCTTAGCTCCCAAACTATACAACACTTTCCCAGCTAACATATGTATCCATAATGTTGATTTTGATGATAACAAACAAGATTAAGAATGATTAAGTTTTTAAAAGTTCAAATTATTTTAAATAAATCATTATTTTCATAATATAAGGTTTTATACTTAATGGAAAAATGATTTTATGAAATTGGTTGTTTTCAATTAATTGTTTAAATTGAAAATTTTTTGAAACTCTGGAAATGGACTTATTTATAAAGTTTTATGACGATTTGGGCTATAGTATAATTATAAAAAGTTTTGGGGAAAAATTATAATTTTAAAAAATAATTTCACTGTAGCAAACGGCTAACCGTTTACTGAAAATGACTAACCAAAAATTTCCAAAAAGCATGTTCTGCAAAGTATTGTTAAAATGATGATTCTGGAAAATAACGGTGAACCGTTTACTGAAAACGGTGAATCGATTATTTTCAGATTGCTAACCTTGAACCATTTAGTGAGAACGGTTAAGCCAAATTTATTTTGTAGGTCTCTGGAAATTAATGGTGAACCGATAGTCACAAACGGTCAACTGTTTATTTGAAATTCAGCTCAACGGTAACTTTGACCAAAATAAACGATTAACCATTTACAGTTAACGGCGATCCGTTTACGGGCAGACAGACAATAACGGCTAGTTTTTCAGCTCCAACTATAAATAAACTCAATCCAATTCAAACAAGAAGGATCACAACATTATCATTGATCTTGTAATCGAGAATACAACATTCATTGAGCTTTAAATTCGTTCTTGATTTATTTATTCACACATTGAGCATAGATTTGTAATAATAGATTTTGTGTGAGGGAAAAACACATTTGTAATATTTGTTTTGAGTAATTGTAAGTGTTGGGATACACTTGGGTTAAGAGATTGAGGATAATCTCTTGGTGTAAAGGTTGATTGATACATTGGAAGTCAATTGTAAGCATTTGAAGCTTTGGGAGCCTTGGATAGTGAAATCCTCAAGCCGGGTGAGCTTGGAGGCATGGACGTAGGCGGGGATTGCCGAACCACGTAAAAATCCTTGTGTTTGTTTTCTCTTCCCTTACTCTTTTATTATTGTGATTTATTGAGTTTATTGTTTTCGATTCCATTAAGGTATTAGATTGAATTGTTGTGTAGTTTGCTTATCTTAAGTTTTAAAATCCCAATTCACCCTCTTGGATTGCTTAGTTAGTATTTCAGGAAGAAACTCCAATGAGACAGTAAGAATAAAAGTATTGTTTCATTTTGACCAAATCCCATAAGATTTAGGTTAAACAATACTAAGCGCTAAAGACAATTTGCTAAATTTTTTATTAATGGCTGAGTAGCAAAAGGGAAGAATACAATTTTTCAGAAAGTTCATTTATTTGGTTGAGAGATTTCAGTTTTAATTTTGTTAGATTTTATTGCTTAATTTGTTAAGGACTAGTAATAAGCTGGTTGGAGGGTGTGTTGAGTATTGGAAGATGCATATTTATATAAGGTAAAATTGTCATTTTATATTCCAAGTCTCACTAACATTTTCACTTTTATGTGTTTAAATCCTCTAACCTTTATTATATTTGTTTTATTATAATTTAATTATTTTATGTATTTCAGGGATATTTTGACCATTTCACAACTAACGAGAGTTTGAACAGCAAAACAGATGGAATTACCTTAGGAGGAGCATAAAAGGGTATTCGATATTGTTCACATATACAGTACTATTCACATATATGGTATTATTCACAAGTAGGACACTACTTACATATACGATACGATGATATGGCATTGATGGATGACATGGCAACATCCTATTGGATCAATGATGTGGCATTAACTAATTATATTGCATTGATTGATGATATGACATTGACCGATGATGTGGCAGGATGTTATTAGACCAAAATACTGATGTGGCGTTGGCCAATGATGTGGCAGCATCTTACTGAACCGAAGTGTTGATGTGATGTTGACCGATGATGTGTTCCAGCCAATCAAAACTTGTTATGTGGTGAAATCCTGAGCATCTGAATTGCTTTCATCTGATGCCCATGATTTATCCATTGTATTTATAAATAGAGGGCTCCCCCTTAATTAGACAGCCTGAATCCATTTTTGAGCTCCTTTTTTATAATTCTCTCTCCATCTTGTATTTTCTATGTATTTTTGTAAAATTATCATTTTATCCCAAGTTTATATATGTATGGCTAATTTAATTTCAAGTTTGGGTTAAAGGTTAATCCTCAACATGATCCATGGGTTAATTAGGTACGTTTATTTTCCTTTCATGTCTGATTTATTTGGTTGTTTTGACTCATTGTCGACAGACAGTGTATGTTGTCAAGATTTTACACGGTATACCAGCTTCCTAATGAAGGTTGTTACTGTCTAGTAGGGATGCGCAAATAATCCGACCTGACTCGACTCGACCCCATTCGATCTGAAAAATGTCAGGTTTGGATCGGATCAGGTTATTAACCTAACCCAATTGAATTTAATTTAGCCAATCCGATCGGATTGCCATACACACACTCACACTTACATACACACACGCACAAAAATCACTCAAGAGAAGCCTTCACTCACACTTCACAGCCTCATGATCTCACTCTCATCTTTGGTTCTTCTCCAGCCTTCACTCTTCAATCTTCACAGCCTCGCTTTCTTCTTTTCCAGTATTCTCTATTCAATCTTCACAAATCTAGTTTCTCACACAATCAGGTTTAAGTCACAAAAGCAAATCGATGCTAATGCACAAATGCAGCGCAGCCACCGTCGATCATTTTCAGATGCAACCACTGGATCTACTGCTATCCATCACCAAGTTCCTCGCCTCCAAGCTCCACTTTAACCCAGCAACCCGAATTCTCCAACCTGGCAACCCGAGCCTTGTGTTTTGAAATTTTGATGGTATTTTTTTATATTGTGATTATTATCATATATAAATTGTCAAATTATAATATTCAACAGCTAATGATAAAGAAAGCCAATGGTAAAGAAACCTGTAATATATTAATTTTTTACCAATAACAAGCATAAATTTTTCTTTTTCCAATCCAAACCATTTTTAATCCAAATCCGATCCGAATCGAATTCAACCTAATTTTTTGACCCGATCTGATCCAATCCGAATATATGAGTTACAAGTTCTAGTTGAGTTCAGATGGATTTCTGCCCAACCCGAAATTCGATCGGATATATCCGAACCCAATCCAAATCCATTTTGCCTAACCTTACTAACTGACACAATGAGTACTTAGCACCATATTTAGTAGAGAGAAAATTCTCCTCTAATATTTTATGGGTCGTCTTAATTCAGTGTCGACAGATAGTGTATCTAAGCTATTTAGTGGACGATTTTGCCACATTGTCGACAGAAAGATTATTATCATCTGGCACAACATTTTCTTGACACCACACTTAGTGGAAGATCATTATCCTCTAGCACACTAAGCGCTTGATACCATATTTATTAAAGTGAGGATTATGAGGAGTGGAAATACCCCCTTATAAATCAATTGGAACTTAAAAAAAGGAAATATTAAGCTTATGGTGAAATGTTGAGTGTGAATCCAGAGACTCAACCATTTTATTTACATTGTTTTCATCTTTAATTCAGTTTTGCCATTTTATTTTAAATCTTAAGATAAAAAAAATTCACTTCCAACCAACCCATATATACACTTAAAAAATTAACCCTACGTATAATTAAATATATCTTCTCATAGGATCAACACTCGTCATCACAAAATCTGTACTATAATAGATTCGTGCGCTTGCGAATACAATAAAATTTGCCCAATAATAATCTAATACAGGTTAGGACTTTTGTCTCTAAATTACACATCATTTCAACATCCTGTCTACTTTGGGGATATAATGCTTCATAGAATAAGATAATAACCTCTATATTTCAAAACTATGGTGTGGTTATGTTAAATAACTCTTTGTATCTATCCCAACATTAGTAAAGAGTCTCTTCTGGCTTTTGAAGTGAAAATGATGATTTGTCTTCTAAAAGAATTTGTTCTGTAGGGTGGAAAGAATTTTTTTCAAAACATGTGCTTGCATTTCATCCCAAGTTCTTATAGATCCTGACTTAGGGTTTTGTAGTCATGTTTTAGCTTTTTCCTTCAATAAGAAAAGGAGAAACCTAAGTCTGATTATGTTTATCCTACAATTTTAATTAGTTCAAGTGTTGTAGACTTGCTCAAATTCTCTCAAATATAGGTATGAATTTTCAAACTAAAAACCATAAAAAGTATATAGGAGTTGAATAATACCCGGTTTGAAATTAAAACATGAAGTATTAGGAGGAAAAACTATGCATAGTGGTGCTCTTATTCTAATAGGATACATGAAATCTCTAAGTGTCTTAGGCCATTCATGAAGATTTTGTAGGGCTTGGTTACCTCTCTGCTCTGAACAGCTTTAATGTCGGCATGTCTAAGAGTGGTGAAGGTGATTTCCTAATTAATCTACGACTGGCTATACGAGACCAACATCGCATACAATGCTGATGAGGTGTGATTGTGTGTCATATTAAGTTAAGAAAGCAATGCGCAAACAAATGAGTAATGCATGAAACATTAAATGAAAAGTACATAAATTTTTAAAAAAATAAAAACAAACTAAGAATTAAATAAGCAAGTAATATAAATGTAAAAGAAAAAAATACAAAATAAAATAACTTAATAGGCGGTTAAACTAACCATATAAACAAATTAATTAAACAAAACATAATAAGATATTAATAAAATATTAACATATTAGACAGTATTTAAAACCAGCCATATAAATTAATGACACAATAATAAAGAATGAAATAACTACGAAATAAAAATAAAATGTAAAAAAAGAAAAAGAAAAATAGAACTAAGGAAAAATGAAATTACATAGAAAAATAAAATAAAGAAATACTTACTTCGAGATGTGGAACTTCTTTTTTTTTTTAACAACTTTAAGAGCTACCAACTAATTAAGTAATTAATTTAAATTCTCGACGTTAATGGTAATTTTAAAAGTCCAATTTCATGTTCATTATATCCACAAAGTCCAAAATGTTAACCTAAATAATTCTTCATTGATTTTGATGATAACAAACATGATTAAGTTTTAGTTAATCTTTTAAGAGTTCAACATAATTTTCTCTATCTTTAAAAAAACCTCATAAAGAATAGTAAAGATTTGGAGTCAAAACAGTCTTCTTGCAAAAATAGCTCACTGCAGCAGTTTTTATGGAAAACGGCTCGCCGATATTGGTAATAAACGGCTCGCCGATTTCAAGCAGAAATGAAGATTAGTCTCTGGATGTAAACGGCACACCGACATGTGTGATAAACGGCTCGCCGATATTAACCAGTAGCCTCTGGACCTAAACGGCGCACCGATATGTTACTAAACGGCTCGCCGATATCAACCAGAACTGAAGGGCAGTCTCTTTACATAAACGTCGAACCGACATGATCGAGAAGCGGCTCACCGATATCATCCAGTAGCCTCTGGATAAAAACGGCGATCCGACAATTTTGATAAACGGCTCGCCGATATTAAACAGAAGTAAAGTATAGCCTCTGGACATAAACGGCGATCCGACATCTACAAAACGGCGATCCGACAATTTGAAAAATCAGCTCAACGGTCATATTGACCAGTCAAACGGTGATCCGATATCTAGTTAACGGCGATCCGACAGTGTGCAGACAGTCTATAACGGCTAGTTTTCAGCTGCTACTATAAATAAGCTCATTCTAATCCAAACAAAGGTTGATCACAACACGACCATTGAGCTAATATTCGAGAATACAACCTTCATAGAGCTTAGAACACACTCTTGCTTCATCTATTCACATATTAAGCATCATTGTGTAATCTTATATATTGTGAGAGGCAAAAACAGTTTGTAATCTTTTACTTTGAGTGATTGTAAGTGTTGGGATACACTTGGGTTAAGAGATTGGGAATAATCTCTTGTTGTAAAGGTCCATTGACACCTTGGAAGTCAAGTGTAAGCATTTGAAGCCTTGGAGGCTTGCTTAGTGGAATCCTCAAGCCCGGAAAGCTTGGAGGCGTGGACGTAGGCGAGGTTGGCCGAACCACGTAAAAATCTCGGTGTTTGAATCCCTCTTTCCTTATCTTTTTATATTGTGATCATCTTAATTGTTATTGCTTTGAATTTGATTTATAATTGCATTAAGATTTTCTTTAATAAATTGAATAATTTTTTAGAATCCCAATTCACCCCCCCTCTTGGGTTGCATACTTGTATTTCAATTGGTATCAGAGCCTTGTTCTCTTGTTAAGACTTAATCGTCTAGAGTAAAAGATCCATGGCAACCCTAAATGACTCAACCTTTAGAGAAGGGCAATCTACAACTAGACCACCATTCTTTGATGGAAATGATTATGCTTATTGGAAAACTAGAATGAGAATCTACTTGCAAGCCTTAGATTATGAAATTTGGGAAGTTGTTTGTGACGGTCCATTCATGCCTATGTTTAAGGATGAAGTAGGAGATGATATTCCTAAACCATCAAGTCAATGGAGTGAGTTAGAAAAGAGAAAAATGTCTCTAAACTCCAAGGCTATGAATGCTTTGTTTTGTGCCCTTGATAAGAAAGAATTCCATAGAGTATCTAGTTGTGAAAGTGCACAAGAGATATGGAACAAACTTGAAGTTGTCTATGAAGGGACAAATCAAGTAAAAGAGTCTAAAATCAGTAGATACACTCGTCAATATGAGTTGTTCCAAATGGAACAAAATGAAAATGTGTATTCTATGTATACTAGATTCACGGACATAGTGAACACCCTAGGTGCCTTAGGGAAAACCTTCTCAAATAGTGAGAAAGTTAAGAAAATTATTAGGTCACTTCCAAAAGAATGGAGACCTAAAAGAACCGCCATTGAAGAGGCCAAAGATTTAAATACTTTACCTCTTGATGATTTAATTGGTTCTCTTATTTCATATGAAGAGGATTTAGCTGCAGAAAAAGGACATGAGGAGAAGAAGAAAAGCATTGCTCTCAAAGCTTCAAAATATGAGAGTGATGGAGAGAGTGAACCGGATGATGAAGAGCTAGCCATGCTAGCAAGGAGGTTCAGAAAATTCTTCAAGAAAACCGGAGAGCGAAGAAATTTCAGAAACTTCAAGAACCATAGGGAGAAGAAGGAGGCAATCACATGCTATGAATGCAAGAAGCCTGGACATATAAGATCGGAGTGCCCACTTATCAACAAACTCAAGAAGAAAGCAATGGTTGCAACTTGGGATGATAGTGAGGAAGAATCAAGTGATGAAGAAGGATCGCAAGAAGTATCAAACCTAGCACTCATGGCAATAGGAGGAGATGATGATCTCAATGAGGTAAGTGATCCCACCTATGATGAATTGTATGATGCCTTTAAAGATTTGCATAATGAGTTGATGAAGATTGGTAAAAAGAATGTATGTCTTAAAAAGGAAATGGCAAAGCTTAAAACTGAAAATGAATCTCTAAATGCAAAAATTGTATGCCTAGAAGTAGGGAACAAAACTTTGCATGATGAAATTGCAGTATCAAACGAGAAACCTAGCATCTTACATGAGCATCTAGAATCACACATAGATGAGCTGAAAAATGAGAACGAAATGCTCAAGAAAAAGAGTAATGAATTGAATGAAATTGTTTTGAAATTTACAAATGGGCAAAAGATGTTGGATAATATGCTTAACTCACAAAAATGTGTTTTTGATAAAGGAGGACTTGGATATAAGCCTAACTTGAAGCAAAAGTATTATAAGAATTATTTTGTTAAAGCTACCTCCACAAATGATCATAAGATTACATGTCATTATTGTAATCAAAATGGTCACATGAAATTTAGATGTCCCGTGAAAAGGAATGCATATTATGGTGTCAAATGCATTTGGGTTCCAAAAGGAACCGTTGCTAACTCTCAAGGACCCAAAAAGCTTTGGGTACCTAAAACTTGAGACTTTTTCTTGTAGGGCTTGAAGAAGAAGAAAAACAAATGGTACTTGGACAGCGGTTGTTCAAGGCACATGACCGGAAACTATGCATGGTTCTCAAGCTTCACCAAAATTGAAAATGGTGGAGACGTATCTTTTGGAGACAATTCAAAAGGAAAAATTCTTGGAATTGGAAATGTTGGTAAAGTCTCTTCAACTCTAATTGAGAATGTATGTTTGGTTGAAAACTTGAAACACAACTTAATTAGCATTAGTCAATTATGTGACAAAGGTTATAAAGTTATCTTTGATAAACTTAGTTGTGTTATTGAGAACTCATGTGATGGCAAAACCTTTTTTGTTGGAAATAGATGTGGTAATGTTTATATCATTGACATAGAATGTGCATCTACTCTTGATAAATGTTTTTCGGCATTACATGATGATTGTTGGTTATGGCATAGAAGGTTAGGACATGCAAGTATGGATTTGATTTCAAAAATTTCGAAAGATGATTTAGTTAAAGGTCTTCCGAAAATTGGTTTTCAAAAGGATAAGATTTGTGAAGCTTGTCAATTTGGAAAACAAATTAAAACTTCTTTCAAGAATAAAAACCATATTTCTACTTCAAAACCACTTGAACTTCTTCACATAGATCTTTTTGGGCCATCTAGATATGCAAGTCTAAATGGCAAATATTATGCATTTGTGATAGTGGATGATTATTCTAGATATACATGGGTATTATTCTTAGCCAATAAGGATGATGCTCTTGATGCTTTTAAAGTGCTTTGTAAGAAATTACAAAATGAAAAAGGGCATGGTATTGTATGCATTAGGAGTGATCATGGAGGAGAATTTGAAAATCATGCATTTGAGAGTTTTTGTAATAATCTAGGCATTGAGCATCAATTTTCATCACCTAGAACTCCACAACAAAATGGAGTTGTTGAGAGAAAGAATAGATCTATTCAAGAAATGGCTAGGACCATGTTGAATGAAAATGCATTACCAAAATATTTTTGGGCCGAAGCCGTCAACACCGCTTGTTATGTTTTAAATCGGGTGTTGATTAGACCTAATCTTAATAAAACTCCATATGAGCTTTGGAAAGATAGAAAACCCAACATTGGCTATTTTAAAGTTTTTGGATGCAAATGTTTTGTTTTGAACACAAAAGATAATCTTGGTAAATTTGATCCAAAATCTGATGTTGGTATTTTTCTTGGTTATTCAAATTCAAGCAAAGCTTATAGAGTCTATAACAAAAGAACATTAGTTGTGGAGGAATCTATGCATGTCACATTTGATGAGTCTAACCCCTCCTCTACGGAGAAAGTCGTTGTTGATGATGATGCAGGAGAAGAACAACAAGAAGAAGAAGCATCAAATGACAATCAAGAAGATGCACCACACGGGATTCAAGAGGAACATCATGAAGAACCAAATGTGGAGCAAAATGAAGGTACTTCTCAAACACTCCCCAAGGAGTGGAGGTATGTTTCTTCTCACCCTAAAGATATGATTTTAGGAGATCCCTCACGAGGCATTACAACTAGATCATCACTTAGAAATACTTGTGAGCATAATGCATTCATCTCTCAAATTGAACCAAAATCCTTTGAGGATGCTGAAAATGATGAATCTTGGATTATGGCAATGCAAGAGGAGTTAAATCAATTTGAAAGAAACAATGTGTGGGAATTAGTTCCTAAACCTGAACATCAATCTATAATAGGTACTAAATGGGTGTTTAGAAATAAGATGGATGAATCCGGTGTGGTTGTAAGAAACAAAGCTAGATTAGTGGCTCAAGGTTACAACCAAGAGGAAGGAATTGATTTTGATGAAACCTTTGCACCTGTAGCAAGGTTAGAATCAATTAGAATGTTGTTAGCATATGCATGTCATAAGGATTTTGTTTTATATCAAATGGATGTCAAGAGTGCTTTCTTAAATGGATATATTTTGGAGGAAGTTTATGTGAAACAACCTCCTGGTTTTGAAAATGAAAAATTTCCAAATCATGTGTATAAGTTGCTCAAAGCCTTGTATGGATTAAAACAAGCACCTAGAGCATGGTATGATAGACTTAAAAATTTCTTGCTAGAAAATGACTTCTCTATGGGAAAAGCGGATACTACTCTATTTGTTAAGCATAAGAACCAAGACATACTTATTGTTCAAATTTATGTTGATGATATTATTTTCGGTTCTACTAATGAGTTGTTGTGTAAAGAATTTTCATTGTGTATGAGCAAAGAATTCGAGATGAGTATGATGGGAGAGCTGAAATACTTCCTTGGACTTCAAATCAAACAAAACGAGGAAGGAATTTTCATAAATCAAGCCAAGTACGTAAAGGATCTACTCAAACGATTCGGCATTGATGATTCAAAGACCAAGAATACACCAATGAGCACAACAACCAAGCTGGACAAAGATGAAAAAGGTAAAGAAGTGGATATCAAAATGTATCGAGGTATGATCGGATCCCTACTTTATTTGACTGCAAGTAGACCCGATATCATGTTTAGTGTATGTTTGTGTGCAAGATTTCAGTCATGTCCCAAGGAATCTCATTTGCTTGCTGTTAAAAGAATTTTCCGTTATTTGAGCGGAACCATAGATATTGGCCTTTGGTATCCTAGGGGAACTCATATTGATTTAACATGTTTTTCGGATGCGGATTTTGCTGGTTATAAAGTGGATAGGAAGAGCACTAGTGGAACTTGCTATATTCTAGGACACTCTCTTGTTTCATGGTTTAGCAAGAAACAAAATTCTGTTGCACTTTCAACTACCGAGGCTGAATATATAGCTGCCGGAAGTTGTTGTGCACAAGCACTTTGGATGAAACAAACACTTAGAGATTATGGCATTAATCTTGAACAAATTCCTATTAAGTGTGATAATACTAGTGCTATAAATCTTTCAAAGAATCCCATTCAACACTCTCGAACCAAGCATATAGAAATAAGACATCACTTCTTGAGAGATCATGTTCAAAAGAGAGACATTGCATTAGAGTTTATTTCTACGGAAAAACAACTTGCCGATATTTTTACAAAACCTCTTTGCGAAGAACATTTTTCCAAAATTCGGCATGAACTTGGGATGATGAAATTTTCACATTAACATCTTCATTCATGCTATTGAGTCTATTATTATTGATTGATCTATGACTTGATGCTTTAATTTCCATGGAATGCTCAATCGTAATATACATGTGATGTGTATGTATATTTGAAAATGTATGAATTAATTGTTGCAATACATATATATATGTTCATGAATTATGCATTGAACTGGCACTCAAATCATTTTGGATCAATAAAATGATCTTGAAATGTATTAATAAGTAGCCAAATATCAAAATACATGTGCGAAATCATAAGTTGTAGAAAACGGATTGCCGTTATTTCAATAAACGGCTAACCGTTTTGGGCAGAAACAATGGAACGTTTTCTGGAAGCTATCGGTTAGCCGATAATTATCTATCGGCTCGCCGTTCTGATACAAAATTTTGAGTGGTCTCCCTGGACACTATCGGCTCGCCGTTATTTATATAAACGGCTCGCCGTTTTGATGAATTTGTTTTGAGGCCTCTCTGGACTCTGTCGGCTCGCCGTTTTATTTCTAACGGCTCGCCGTTATCTCCCGTTAATTGAACAGTCCTTCATCTTCCTCCTCATTTCGGCTTCTCTTTCTCTCTCTCTCTCTTTAGCCCGCGACTGCACCAGTTCTCTACTCCCAAATCCATCACTTTTCTTGACATTATTCATCAAATTGAAGCATTCCAAACCATTTTAATCTTCTCTAGAACCTTTTAACCGATTCAAATCCTTCTCTTTCATCTAAAATTGAAAAATCTCCTTTTTGAAACCCTAGAATCAGCCGAACTCTCCTTGCTCAAATCTCTTCCTTTTTCCAATCACATTTCCACCCACAATCACCATTTCATCCCTCAAACTTCATTTCCATAAATTTTTTTTCCAACACATCCATGGCGGAACGACCACAAAGGCGTGCTCGAACCAAGCACACTGCTCCACGCCGTTCTAGTCCACCCAGGTCTCCTCCTCAAGACTTCGAGAGTCTTCATTTTTCCGATGCTACCTCTGCTCAGCGTTTTCGTGAGAAGTTCATGGGTAAACCTGTAACTCCCTCTTTTTCTCTTAACATTTCGGAGTTCTCGGATATTACTGTTTGTGGTCACTCAATTACTCAAATGCTTAGTCATTGGAAGCAAGCTTTAAGTATTGACGAACCCGTTTATGAAAATCTAGTTCGAGTCTTTTATTCTAACATAGAATTCTCCTCTACTAGTCGTGACGAGCTTCATACATTCGTAGGAGGAATTCGTATTGAACTTGATGAACCCGAATTATGTAGTATTCTAGGAATCGCCTATGGAGGGTTAGATCTGTACACCGCTAGGAAAGAACTAGATTTTAGTGATTTTCGACATGTGGATGGTGTACGGAACATTTGTCGTCGTCAGGATCTTTCCGATGACATCTGCTCTCTATCCTTTAGGTCTCAACTCCTCCCCTTTCAGATTCGAATACTTCATATTATTCTCCAACACATGGTCACCCCTAGGCAGGGTCACACTGATGAGGTCACTAGGCTTGATATTGGTCTATTAGATTCTCTTATCCGTAGACGCCATGTGAGCTTATCCTACACTATTCTGTGTCATATGCTGTCCACTCCTAAAGTCTCCAATCGATCTCTTCCTTATGGCAGCATCATTACTAAAATCTTGAACCACTTTCGAGTTCCTATCGTCGAGCCTGTTTTTCTCGAGACTCGTAAACTCGGACGAGAAATCATTTCTGCCATCGGATTCTTTAAGAAGCGTGGGAAATGGGAAAAGACCACGTCCTCCAAAAACGAAGCCACACTGATTGCACCTGAGGATGATCGCATGCTGAATGATGTCTACTCCGAGGATGAGCTGCCTGATTTCCGTCTTGGGGCTAGACCGCGTGTTCCTCGCCGAGCAGCAGCACCAGCAGCAGATGCACCTCAGGATGACGAGCCTACCGAGACTGCCGTCCCTCCTGCGGCATCAGCTGTTCCCGAGGATCGCCTCCAGCAGCTTCTCGACCGAGTGGATGCTTTGTCTCAGCAGCAGCAGCAGCTTCGATCTGACTTTGCAACCTTTCGGGAGCAAATTTCAGATCAGCAGATGGAGCTCATTGCGGGCCAGCGTCGCATTCTCGGCTACTTTGGATATGACCCAGGCAGTTCGTCTTCACAGCCTCCATCTTAGATTTCTTTGTCCCTTTGTCTTTCGCACAGACATTTTCTCATTTCATTTGCTGCATGTGTATGATATTATCTGTGTTCTGAGTATTATGTGTTTTGTAATTATGCTCTTGATAATTAATGATGATAATTCTGGTCGTATGAATTTGTTGGTATGGCGGTTGGTTGATATGGTGGTATACTTATATGGAAGTGCTTTTCGCTTTGACTCTATGTATTATTGAGGATATACTCACATTTCAGGGGAGATTCTGCCAAAATTTTTTTAAACCATAAGTCATTCATCGTGCCTCTGTCTTTTTGATGATGAAGGGGGAGAGAAATGAGTTTATTGGTAATTGGAATGAGTTTTAATGTGTTTTAATCTATCTGTCATGTTTTAAAATTGGTAATTGGAATGAGTTTTAATGTGTTTTAATCTATCTGTCATGTTTTAAAATTTTGAGATTAACTGTTAAATTTTTTAAAAGGAGTTAACAAGTCTTTCAAAATTTCACTTAGGGGGAGCACATATTTAGGGGGAGCAAAATTACACTAGTATTGTTTTTTGAAAAGTTTGTCATCATCAAAAAGGGGGAGATTGTTAACCTAAATAATTCTTCATTGATTTTGATGATAACAAACATGATTAAGTTTTAGTTAATCTTTTAAGAGTTCAACATAATTTTCTCTATCTTTAAACAAACCTCATAAAGAATAGTAAAGATTTGGAGTCAAAACAGTCTTCTTGCAAAAATAGCTCACTGCAGCAGTTTTTATGGAAAACGGCTCGCCGATATTGGTAATAAACGGCTCGCCGATTTCAAGCAGAAATGAAGATTAGTCTCTGGATGTAAACGGCACACCGACATGTGTGATAAACGGCTCGCCGATATTAACCAGTAGCCTCTGGACCTAAACGGCGCACCGATATGTTACTAAACGGCTCGCCGATATCAACCAGAACTGAAGGGCAGTCTCTTTACATAAACGTCGAACCGACATGATCGAGAAGCGGCTCACCGATATCATCCAGTAGCCTCTGGATAAAAACGGCGATCCGACAATTTTGATAAACGGCTCGCCGATATTAAACAGAAGTAAAGTATAGCCTCTGGACATAAACGGCGATCCGACATCTACAAAACGGCGATCCGACAATTTGAAAAATCAGCTCAACGGTCATATTGACCAGTCAAACGGTGATCCGATATCTAGTTAACGGCGATCCGACAGTGTGCAGACAGTCTATAACGGCTAGTTTTCAGCTGCTACTATAAATAAGCTCATTCTAATCCAAACAAAGGTTGATCACAACACGACCATTGAGCTAATATTCGAGAATACAACCTTCATAGAGCTTAGAACACACTCTTGCTTCATCTATTCACATATTAAGCATCATTGTGTAATCTTATATATTGTGAGAGGCAAAAACAGTTTGTAATCTTTTACTTTGAGTGATTGTAAGTGTTGGGATACACTTGGGTTAAGAGATTGGGAATAATCTCTTGTTGTAAAGGTCCATTGACACCTTGGAAGTCAAGTGTAAGCATTTGAAGCCTTGGAGGCTTGCTTAGTGGAATCCTCAAGCCCGGAAAGCTTGGAGGCGTGGACGTAGGCGAGGTTGGCCGAACCACGTAAAAATCTCGGTGTTTGAATCTCTCTTTCCTTATCTTTTTATATTGTGATCATCTTAATTGTTATTGCTTTGAATTTGATTTATAATTGCATTAAGATTTTTTAATAAATTGAATAATTTTTTAGAATCCCAATTCACCCCCCCTCTTGGGTTGCATACTTGTATTTCACAAAAGTCAAGGGTCATTTAGTATTTAAGTCCAAAATTCTAAAAAATAAGTCGTAATCCAAAGATACAATTTCTAATTCGATTTAGCGATTAATTTGCAACAGCTTTTGGGTCAAAATGAAGTTTTTCATTAATTTTATACGCAATACCAAAATTTCAAGAGAAAGAAGGGAGCTAACTATCATTTTACAAAATGAAATAAAGTGATGATATCTAAGCAAAGGAATGATGATAGGAGAAATAAATAGTAGAAGTAATAATAATGAAAATAAAAAAAGAAAAAGAAAATTCTACACCAAATTTATAAAATTTTCTGGCAATGGCGCCAAAAACCTGATACAAATTAAAGTGTTAATTACTCTCAAGTATAAAAGTGTCTAGTAACCGTATAATTAGGCAAGTCCGTGGTTGAACTACGGAGAGTCTAAAAATCGAATAGTTGATTATTAAATAAAACTAATTGCAAAAAAAATTATTTTTTAAAAAAGTACTAAGGTTAGAGGAACTCTTAGTATTCAAATTATGGTCATAATATTCTCTCTTATTATATTTTTACTCATTTAATTATTATTAAAATTAATTATTAATTAACCACTAATAGATAAATATGTGGATAAAATACATGATGTGCCACAATTATATAGGTGTGCCACCATTATGTCTAAATACCTTATGTATCCAAAGTGGATCTAGATTTATAGATTAAAATAAAATAAAAACAACTATTGAAAATATAGCTTATAAATATATAATCAAAATAATAAACCATGAACTTACATGAGAGAGTAATTAATTTTATAATTTGAATATTTAAGCTTCACTTTTCACCTTATCTTAAAAATTAGCCACTCATTTTGATAAACAAGACACGTATTTTATTCAATAAACTTCTTAAATGTATTACAAGAAAATTAAATACAAAATTATTCAATAAACTTCTTAAATGTATTACAAGAAAATCAAATACAAAAGAAAAGAGAAGAAATTATTTTCTAAACTTCTGTCTTCCGCTCCTTTCCCCAATTCTCTTCTTTCTCTTCCCCCTCTCTGGCCTCTGAACTCTCTTCCTTTTTATAGGTAGCCAACAACTTTATCTTTTCTTATTTTATTATTATTTATTTATATACATATAAAAACAAAAAAGATATCAGTGATAGCCAAAAGTGGCGGCAATCAATTGACCATCACTTTATTTTTAAGTTGATTAAATTTCTCCAATAATACATTTCAAATGGCTCCACTTCCTTTTTATTATCAATGTAAACGATCTTTTGCGTCTCTTGCTTTCGGCTTCGATTTACTCTTTATTCTTAAAATATATTTACAATATAAAATTAAGATAAAATTAACATACTACAATTTTATTTATCATAAAATTTGATTAGGAGAGTATTAAGATAATTTATAAGTTATGAGCCCATTAATCAACATTGTAAATAAAAATAATAATAATTTTAACTGTTGAGAAGTGAACTGCAAATCTGAAGTTGTATTTGAATACAACATGTCAGCTTAGATGTTCTGAACTGGATGATATGTCGGTTTTGTGACACTGGTGAGGCGTATGACGAGCCTGGTGGATCAGCCGAATAAATAAGTTGAGCACGTGATGTTGCACATGCTTTTACTTATCTTAAACGACTGAAGAAGGCTGTGTTTTGAGTGAAGCTTTTACACGTGTGCTGAAACCAGTTTGAAAGGCTGTTAATGCTGTTAAGATCAGCGGGAAATTTCTGGGTTTTGTTAACAACAAACCCAGGTCTGGTGAGCTGGTTTCTGGGGGTTGTTTCTAGGGCAATTCAGGCGTGTATATAAGTTGTCCTTGCTTCATTATTGATATTATTCAAGAGTGTGATAGTTTTCGAAACATCTTGTATCTTGTTAACACTGAATCAGTAAAGGCTCTTTCTCTTCTTCACAGTGGATGTAGGTCACTTGGTGGCTGAACCACTTAACCCATTTTTGCATCTGATTGTGTGTGATTGTTTCTCTATTTTTTCTTTCTTTGATAAGTTGTTCTACGTAGCATTAGTTGATCTTATTTGATTCTTTGATTAAAGCTAAGTCGAGTGGATCTTGGGAGATTGAGATTGGTTTATTTACTGGTCTTTGTCCAAGAAATTGGTATCAGAGTAGTCACTGCTTTCTTTAATCTTTAAAATGGGATCAGCTAGGCTTGAGGTGGAAAAATTCACAGGTGAAAATGATCAAGATGAGAGCTCTGCTGGTGCATCAAGGTTTGGATAAAGCTCTTGCTGAGGAATCATCTTCAAAGAAGCCAAGAAAGGTCTTTGTTGAAGACCTACCTGATGTGCTGGACAGAGCTCATAGTGCTATAATCTTAAGCCTGGGTGATGGAGTACTTAGAGAAGTTAGTGGTGAGAAGACAGTTGCAGGCTTATAGAAGAAGCTTAAAGATGTATATACCAAGAAATCAATGGCTAAGAGATTAGCCACCAAGAAAAAACTGTACACGTTATAGATGGAAGAGGGGTCATCAATAACAGATCACATTGATGCCTTCAATAGATCATTCTTGATCTTGAGGACATAAATGTAAAGATTGATGATGAAGATAAAGCAATGATCTTGTTGTGCTCATTACCAAGCTCCTTTGAACATCTAGTTGACACACTAATGTATGGGAGGCAGACCCTTACAATGGTAGATGTGAAGGAAACTTTGAGCTCCAAGGCTGCCACAAAAAGGGATTCAAGAGAGGTTGAAGGTTTAATGGCAAGAGGGAGATCTGAGAAGAAAGAGAGCAACAAGGGCAAGAAGAAAAGATCCAAATCTAGGTCTAAGAACATGAAATGCTTCCACTGCCACAAGGAAGGTCATTTCAAGAAGGATTGCCCAGAAAAGAAAAATAAGCCAAAAGATACAAGGGAGAAAACTGGAGATGCTGCTGCTGCTTCAGAAAGTCAAGAATATGATGGATATGACTCAGCTGGAGTTCTACTTGTGACTGATGACCAAACCAGAGGTAATTGGGTTTTAGATTCTGGTTGCTCCTTTCATATGTGCCCAAATAAAAATTTGTTCCTTAACAATGAAGTCTATGATGGATGAGTAGTAGTAATGGGGAATGATGCAATCTGTAAGGTAGTTGGGAAGGGCATAATAAGACGAAAATGTTAGATGGTATGACCAAGGAGTTAGCTAATGTAAGACATGTGCCTGACCTTAAGAGGAATCTAATCTCTTTAGGCATGCTAGATAAAATGGGTTGTCTTGTTAAGCTGGAATCAGGTACCTTAAAGGTGATGAGAGGGTCAATGGTATTAATGAAGGGAAGTTTAAGCAATGGCTTGTATGTGCTTCAAGGTACAGCAGTTACAGGGGCTGTTGGGGTCTCAAACCAGAGTTTAGATAAAACAATGATGTGGCATTTAAGGTTAGGTCATATGAGTGAAAGAGGGCTGAGGGAACTGTCAAGCAGGGAGTCTTAGGGAAGGACAAAATAGAGACTTTGAGGTTTTGTGAAGAATGTGTATTAGGCAAGTCTTCAAGAGTAAAATTCAGTACTGGAGTCCATAACTCAAAGGGAACCCTAGACTATATCCATGCTGATCTGTGGGGACCTGCACAGACAGCATCCTTAGATGGAGCTAGATACTTCATGTCTCTAATAGATGACTTTTCAAGGATGGTG
This sequence comes from Citrus medica, assembly GCA_002013955.2. NCBI lineage: Eukaryota > Viridiplantae > Streptophyta > Magnoliopsida > Sapindales > Rutaceae > Citrus > Citrus medica. Next base: position 181,039 of record MKYO02026059.1, on the reverse strand, counting down.
TGGGTTTATGTGTTAAAAACCAAGGATGATGCCTTTGAAAAATTCAAAATCTGGAAGACCTTGGTAGAAACACAAACCAACAGAAAAGTTAGAAGGTTGAAAACTGACAATGGGTTAGAGTTTTACAACAAAAGGTTTGATGATTTTTGTGCTGAAAATGGGGTTGTGAGGCACAAAACAGTGAAACATACTCCTCAGCAAAATGGATTAGCTGAGAGGATGAACAGAACCTTGATTGATAAGGTAAGGTGCATGCTTATTCAATCAAGGCTACTTATGTCATTATGGGCAGAGACCCTATCGACTTCCTGTTACATTGTTAATAGGAGTCCATCTTCTGGAATCAACTTCAGAACTCCAAATGAGCTTTGGATAGGTAAGCCAGCTGACTATTCAAACTTAAGGGTATTTGGATGCCCTGCATATGCTCACACAAAGCAAGGGAAGTTGGAACCTAGAGCTCTTACCGGTGTGTTTATTGGCTATCCAGAAGGGGTAAAGGGATACAAACTCTGGTGCACTGATTTCAAGCCACCAAAAGCCATAATCAGCAGAGATGTGGTCTTCAATGAAGCTGAAGTGTGCACACACTTAGAAGCCTCAAAAACTGAACCCAATTACCCCATAAGTGAGACCACAAGTCTCAGTTTGAGGTGGAGTCATCAACTACAGCTGTAAAAGGGAGGACTATTGTTGAATCAGAATCTGAAGCTAATAAGAATATGTCTAAATCAGAGGCTGAATCTGAAAATGACCAAGGTGACAGGAGTTATCAACTTGTAAAAGACAGGGAAAGAAGGGTTATAAGACCACCTAAGAGATATGCACATGCAGACCTGATTGCATTTGCATTAACAGCAGCACATGAACTTGACACAGATGAACCAAAAACATACTCAAAAGCTGTAAAAGGAAATGAATCAGAAAAATGGAAGGCTGCTATGGATGAGGAGATGCAGTCACTGTTTAAGAATCACACTTGGACCTTAATTGAAAAACCACCAAATAATAAGGTAGTTGGCTGTAAGTGGGTTTACAAAGTTAAAGATGGTATACCAGAAGTTGAGCCAAAGAGATACAAAGCCAGGCTTGTAGCCAAAGGCTTCACACAAAAGGAAGGGGTAGATTATACATAAATCTTCTCTCCTGTAGTAAGGCATACTTCTTTAAGGATCTTGCTAGCACTTGTAGCAGTGAGAAACATGCATCTTGAGCAGATGGATGTTAAGACTGCTTTTCTTCATGGTGAGTTGAATGAAATTGTAATGAAACAACCAGAAGGATATGTAGATCCAAGAAGACCTGATCATGTGTGTCATCTCATAAAATCCTTATATGGACTTAAGCAATCCCCAAGACAATGGTACTTGAGGTTTGACAGGTTTATGCTTGAAAACAGTTTTCAGAGGTGCCCTTTTGATTGTTGTGTGTATCATAAGGGTGTGGGAGATGACAATGAGATTTATTTGTTACTATATGTTGATGACATGCTGATAGCATGTAAACATATAGATTAGATAAATAAACTAAAACAGCAGCTGAGGGGTTCATTTGATATGAAGCATCTTGGTCAAGCAAAGAAGATCCTTGGTGTTGAGTTGATTAGAGATAGAAGGAATGGCACCCTGATTCTATCACAACAGAACTACATTAGAAAAGTGCTTGAGAGGTTTGAAATGGGAAAAGCCAAGCCAGTTCAGACTCCACTACCAGCTCATTTCAGATTGTCATCACAACAGTGTCCAAAAACTGACGCTGAAAGATCTGAAGCTAGCTCAATTCCATATTTAAGTACAGTAGGGTGTCTGATGTATGCTATGGTCTTGACTAGACCTGATTTGTCCTATGCAGTTAGTGTGGTAAGCAGATATATGGCAAATCCAGGGAAAGAACATTGGAGGGCTGGGATGTGGATTTTAAGGTACCTTAATGGCACCATAAATTATGGTTTGATATATGGAACTGATGAAAGGAAAGAGATCAATGTAGAAGGTTTTGTGGATTCAGACTATGCTGGAGACCTTGATAAGAGGAGATCATTGACTGGATATTTGTTCAGACTGAGTGGGTGCACTGTAAGTTGGAAAGCTTCTTTGCAGAATGTTGTTGCTTTGTCAACAACTGAGGCTGAGTATACTGCTGCATCAGATGCAATTAAAGAAGCTATTTGGCTTAAAGGAATAATGACTGACCTGGGGTATGAACAGAGGCAAATAATAGTTCACTATGATAGTCAAAGTGCTATCTGTTTAAGCAAAAACCAGATACACTATGAGAAGACCAAACACATTTACATCAAGCTTCATTTTGTCAGGCTGGAAGTGTCTAAAGGAGTGGTAAAACTGGTGAAAATACACACTAATGACAATGTAGTAGATATGTTAACCAAAGCTCTACCTGGTGCCAAGTTTGAGTTCTGTGTGAACTCAGCTGGTGTCTGCAGGATCTAAGCTGCAGGGGATATGGTGATGGAGAAGGAAGAAGAGTAACATATTTGGTTCAAGGTGGAGAATGTTGAGAAGTGAACTGCAAATCTGAAGTTGTAGTTGAATACGACATGTCAGTTTAGATGTTCTGAACTGGATGATATGTCATTTTTGTGACACTGGTGAGGCGCATGACAAGCCTGGTGGATCAGCCGAATAAGTAAGTTGAGCACGTGATGTTGCACATGCTTTTACTTATCCTAAACGACTGAAGAAGGCTGCATTTTGAGTGAAGCTTTTACACGTGTGCTGAAACCAGTTTAAAAGGCTATTAATGTTGTTAAGATCAGCAGGAAATTTCTGGGTTTTGTTAACAACAAACCTAGGTCTGGTGAGCTGGTTTCTGGGGGTTGTTTCTAGGGCAATTCAGACGTGTATATAAGATGTCCTTGCTTCATTATTGTGTGTGATTGTTTCTCTGTTTTTTCTTTCTTTGATAAGTTGTTCTACGTAGCATTGGTTGATCTTATTTATTCTTTGATTAAAGCTAAGTCGAGTGGATCTTGGGGGATTGAGATTGGTTTATTTGCTGGTCTTTGTCCAACATTAACTTTCTTAAATGTACAGTTTTTAGTGTTAATCAACACTCACCTGTTTGCCAAATCACTTCCTCAACGACTGAGTAAATCATTCAAACATGTAGTAGCATAACAAGTATAGACCGAAATTGGTAATGTAATATATATATATATATATATATATATATATATATATATATATATATATATATATATATATATATTTTCTAATATATATATATATATATATATATATATAAATGTTCTAGTCTGGAATTTTAAAGTGCGGGAAAGTGCGGTAAAACTTTAAAACCGCATGGCTTTAAAGGCTTAAAACTATAAGTCTTTAAAGCCGTGTGGTTTTAAAGCTTTCTCGGACTTTCCCGCACTTTAAAATTCCTGACCAGAAAACTACTATATATATATATATATTAACACGAGTAATGCCTAGTAAAAATATAAAGCTTATTGGGTATTAAAAAAGAGTGATGATACAACCACAAACTCTTGTACAAACTTATTTTGTACAAACTGATATATCATTAATTCATTGATTGAATGAAAATATAAAATAATATAAATAAATCATGTGAGTCAAGAGATATTTAATTCAACCAATTAATTAATGTCACATCAGTTTGTACAAAATAAGTTTGTACAAACTCGTTTGTGGCTATATCATTACTCATTAAAAAATCACTATTCGCAGTCTAGGGTCAATCAACCATTAGAATGATTTTTCTAGAATGTTGTCCAAATAAAATAATCTTATTTTATATCACATATAATAATTATATACCCATAAATAATGCATATTAAATTTCAATTACAGCAAAGTAACTTCACGAAATAAATCTAAAATTGTTTTTGAGAGCATATATGCATATAAGTCAAACAGTATACTTTTGAATTTCAAGGATCCTTCTTCATGTCAAGCTCTTCCAAAGCAGCCCACAATTTTGGATCTTCATAATCCTTTATTATAAAGCTAGCCTTTGCATCCAACAGTAACCGTTCAGGATTTCTGGTAACTAGACCCACAACGTGTAAACCAGCTGCCACTCCGGCTTTGATTCCTGAAACAGAATCCTGGCCAAACAAAAGAAAGCTATCATTTTCAATATAAAGAAGTCAAATTATAAGAGAGATTCCAATCGAGGAATTAATATGAAATATACAATTTCAGAAATGAAGAAATTAAACCGACCTCGAATACAAAAGTGTGATCCTTTGAGACATTGAGTATTTCAATTGCCTTCAAGTAGGGGTCTGGGAATGGTTTTGCACGTTCGCATTCATCCCCGATGATAATAGCGTCAAAGAAACCTGAAAGGCCAAGCTTTGTGATCATGAGTTCAGCATTTGCTCTTGGAGAATTTGTAACAGCAGCCCGTTTCAGTCCACAGTCTTCAACCCATTTCTTCACTTTGTCCAGACCGTTTAGAGCCATCAATTGTTCCGAGGCCAATCTGTCTGTGCAGTGTGAATACATAAGTTAATAATACAATGTAGGAAAAACGCTTCGCTACATCTCCATGATTCGAGAAAATGCTAATAACGACCCCCTATTTTTTAGAAATAAGTTTTCTTAAAAAGAGATCTTTGTATCGGATACATGCGATCATTTCTAAAAATAAGGAGATGTTATGACCATTTTGACAAATCATAGTTACCCCTATCAACCCTTTCTTCACTTTGTCCAAGTCATTTAGTACTGTGAATTGTTCCGAGGCCGATCTGTATATATTGTGTGAATACAAAACAATAATAATACAATGTAGGAAAAAGTACAACGACGTCTCCATGATTTGGTACAATGTTCATAAAGACCTTTTTATTTTTAGAAATTGTTTGTGAAATACTAATTAGGCAACCCAAGAGGTGGGTGAATTGGGATTTTAAAACTTATACAAAACAAGCCACACAATAATTTAATATAATGCCTTAATAGAATAAAAAACAATAAATTCAATAAAGCACAATAATAAGAGAGTAAGGGAAGAGACAACAAACAAAATGATTTTTACGTGGTTCGACAGTCTCCGCCTACGTCCACTCCTCGAAGCTCACCCGGCTTGAGGATTTCACTATCCAAGCCTCTCAAGACTTCAAATGCTTACAATTGACATTCAAGGTGTCAATCAACCTTTACACCAGGAGATTATCGCCAATCTCTTAACCCAAATATATCCCAACACTTACAATCACTCAAAACAAATATTACAAATGTATTTTTCCCTCACACAAAATATATGATTATAAATCTATGCTCAATGTATGAATAAATCAAGAACTAATTTAAAACTCAATGAATGTTGTATTCTCGATTACAAGCTCAATGATAATGTTGTGATCCACCCTTATTTGAATTTGATTGAGTTTATTTATAGTTGGAGCTGAAAACTAGTCGTTATTGACTTTCTGTTTGAAGTCGGATCGCCGTTAACTCAAAGTCGGATCACCGTTTTGACTACTCCAAGTTAACATTGGACATAATTTCAAATTGTCGAATCGTTGTTTTCAAGATGTTGGATCGTCGTTAGTGTCCAGATGCTACTCTTCAATTTTACTCGATGTCGCCTAAACGTTATCAAGATGTCGGTTAGGCGTTTGCTACAGTGACTTCTACAGTGAACTGTTTCCAAAATTATAGTTTTGCCCCAAAACTTTCAATAACAAAACTATGGCCCAAAACTTTATGAAACTTTTCAAACAAGTCTATTTTCGTAATTTCAAGTAATACTTTTAATTAGACCATAAACTTGAAAAATAACCAATTTCATAAAATCATTTTTCATTAAATATAAACCTTTATAATATGAAGATAATGATTTATTTAAAAAGCATAAAAATAACTTGAGCTTTTAAAAGGTTAATCATTCTTAATTTTATTTGTTATCATCAAAATCAACATTATAGATACATCAATGTTAACAGTGTGTCTAAAAAATAGATATGTGTATCCTAAAAAGAATATGTGTTACAATTTTGAAAAGCAAGGAGAAGTGATCATTTCCACAAATCATAGGGTATCATTGTCATTTCCTTGAAGTGGATGGTAAAACTGAAATAATGCATAAACTCTTGTGCGTTTACTAATCAGTAATCAAAATGAGTTGGAATGAGAATGAAGTAGAATCTGAATGGGTTAGAATCGGAATTGGGAATGAGAATCATAATAAATTATTTAATTTAGCTGTGGGATTCAAAATTGGAATTAACAATATTGCCACTAATGTGTTTACTTTATTTTGTAATCGGAATAGATTGTTACAAGTTACTAAGCTGACCTTAGTTGATTATTGTTATTATTATTATTATTATTATTATTATTATTATTATTATTATTATTATTATTATTATTATTATAATAATAATAATAATAAAGAAGGATAAAAGGAGCACTTCACAATTTAAGTAAGGGTAATATAGTTAGTTTAGGGAATGGGATTCCCATTCCCACCTACCATCGTGGGAAAGAGAACTCTAGTAATCATTCCCAATTTTACTTGATTCCTATTCCACCTCTCACTTAAGTAAATAAACATATCATTCATTTCCATTTCTTAATTCTCATTCACTTTCCCAATAAGTAAACACACCATAAAAATCTGAAATAAAAAATAATAAAAGCTTAGCTCACATTGATTTAGAGAATATACATGTGTGAATCTACTATATTAGATCTCGTTCATTTCGTGAAATATTGATAGATAAGGAAATTTCCAAAACTCACATAGAGTATGAAAACAATTAATTTTGAATAACTCAACTCTTCCTTAAAAGACTAAAGAGACTCCTATTTATATTAACCTGAACATAAGACTCATGTCTAAATTAGAATTAGAAATCACATAAGAATTGTCTAAACAATAAAGCTATTAACAAGAAAACAACTTACAATAGAATACAAATTATATATAAGATGTTTCTAAAGATTTCATACTTCAATTTGACTAGGAATTTTACCTCCGAAAAATTGCTTCCTTGTCGTCACAGAATTTCATCCCCCTCGGCAGATCATTGGGGAAGAGAAACTTGGCCATATCAGCATCACTCTCGCCAGCAAAATCTTCAACAAAAAACTCTTCTGTAATGGGAACTCCACCATTGTAACCAATCTCCTGAAGCATTTGAGATAGGGCGTGATGGTGAAGAGGATCCAAATCACATAGAGTTCCATCAACTTCGAACAACACTGCCTCCAGAGGAGCAAGTTTAGCGAGAGAGACCTTGCTGCTGCACAAATTAATTGACTCAAGATCGCAATTAAGATCAACTAAAAATATATAATATTGTGAAAATATATGCAACATGAATGATACAAATTAATTGATTAATACACAACATTTGGATGATACAAATTCATTTTTCTTTAGATGCAAAATGAATGTGCAAATTGATTTTTTTTCAATAAAATATAATAAATAAACAACTATCTCTGGAAAGAATTTTCACCAGATTAATGAGCCATTGTGGGATTGTCTCTTTAGAAACTAATTAAGTAATTTTGTTTAAATGGTGTTTTGAGGGGAAAAAAAAAAGAATTGAGACGAAAGAATTAAAAAAAAAAAACGCATGACACACGTAGAGGTTGTGATGGAAAAGTTTCTCACACAATACAGAGTTCTGAAAGAGTTTGGTTTACAACTATATAAAATTAAAATTTGAAACATTTTCATGAAATCTATCCCCCCTGATCATCCAAACGAAGTGACATGTTACGTGCATAAAAGCTACACTATGATTTCAATTTTTTTGCCCCCGAAAATTATGCATTCATGATCAATCATTAATGGAATTGTTTTTTTTTCTGAAAATGTACAATTATACAATTGGTTTAAGAAAGAGAAACTGAAAAATAAATAATTATCTATAGAAAAAAAATTGATTCAAATCCTTAAATTTATCCTCCAACGATCACCCAAAGGAAGTGACATGTTACGTGCATAAAAGCTACTCTATGTACACAATTACTCACGTGCCAAAAGGCTAGGGTTTGGTCTAGTGCCAATTTAGAATCCAGTGAGCATTGTACTGGAGGAGGGAAACTTTATGGGGCAAAGCATCCAACCATGAATTACCATTTGGCAAGTTTGACGGGCGTTTTGTGGATCCATAATTTTTTAGAAAATTTTTATAAATCCTGATAATATTAAATTTATGGGTCCCCAATAGGCCCACCACACCTACCAAATGACAAGTCATTATTAAATGACGCACTACCCTCAGGCATATCGTACATAATTTTTTTCTTTTAGTAGAGAGATTATTTAGCTACAATTTTAATCATTGATATCTTCTTAGTACTTATATTCAATCTGTTAAGTCCATTATTTATAAAGTTGGCATGTTATGGTAAGTCTAGTTAAATTAAAAGTTATTTATTGCATATCTTATAATAGGGATTAATTTATTAATTCCCTAATTTAGTGAGATTTTAATTTATTAGAAATATTTATTTCCTAATTTAATTAGATATCTAATTTAACAAGTTAATTAATAGGGGATTCTATAATTGGCGCATGAGATCTATTTAGAGCAAAAAGTTAGTTCAAACAAAAAGTTCATTAAATGCTCTAGATATTTCTTGGGAGACAAGGCAAGAAGATCATATTTATTTCTATTCAAATTCATGAGAATTATAAGAGGAAAGAAACTTTTATTTGGAAAGAATTCAAGTCTTTTAAAACTTGCTATTTTGGTGAAATCCTAGTGTCTATAAAAGAGAGGTATTTCATAATTGAAGGCATGCACAATACAGAGCATAAAGTAGAGAAGTAAAATTCGGCCTCCTACCTAGAGATTCCAGATTTGGTGCATAATGTTGTGTTGATTTGTTTTCTTATCTTTTTTTCATCTCTATGGAGCGTATATATGGATCTTATATCACTAGACGTTGAAGAATTGAAGAATTGCTATTGATTACTATGCGAAGTGCCTTGAGGATCGTGGATCAAGAAGGGTAGCAATTATTCAAGAGAAGCAGATTCAGTCTAAGGTTGAGTAAACTGTATGGTGATAAACTGTAAGTGAGAGTCTTAAGTTTGGTAAATCCATAGGTTGTAATATCTCAACTTAGTGAATTACTTTTCATCTAGGCGTGACCTGTAAGATTGATTAATCCGAACCACGTAAAAATCTTCATGTCATTTATTTTCTGCATTTTATTGTGTTTTTGGAAAATTAATATTTTTTATGTGGATGAATAGTAATAGTGAGCAGTAACTGTAGACAATTGCGGTGAACAATAACTGTAAACAGTATTTCTGGAAAATTAATTAAGTTGTTAATTTTTTGTTTTTAATTACCTACATCTATTTGTAATAGATCTAAATTCCTTTCAATTGGTATCAAAACTTCGTGGAACCTAGATCTATTTTACAAGTATGAGTTTGCAAAGAGAGGGAGGCTCTTTCGCTCGTCCACCGGTACTAGATGGGACGACTTATCCTTATTGGAAGCAAATGATAGAAATTTATCTGACAACTATTGATGAAAGAGTTTAGCAATGCATACTCACTGGATATACTCCACCTATCAAAATTGATAAAGATGATGTAAAATCTCCCATGCCAGTCAAAGAATGGACTAATGATGAACTTGAGGCATCTGGATATAATGTAAAAGGACTTAATGCCATTGTTAATGGAGTTGATGTGTTTCAACACCAATTAATTTCTACATGCAATACATCCAAAGTTGTTTGGGATATACTCCAGAGTACTTTTGAAGGCGACAATACGGTAAAACGTTCTAAACTTCAGAAACTTATATCTGATTTTGAAAACCTGAAAAATGCATGAACATGAAACCATATCTGAATTTAATTCTAGAATCCTTGCTATGGTTAATGATTTTTTTTTCTCTTGGAAAACCTATTTCTGAAAAAGAAATTTGCAGAAAAATCTTAAGATCTGCCCATCCTAGATATCATCCTAAAATTTTGGCCATTGAAGAATATGCTGATACGTCTGCTATGATCAGGGGTTTACTTATAGGAAAATTGATATCATCCCAAGAAAGGAAAAGGTATTGCCTTTCAGGTTGAAACGGAGGCTTCGGTCACCAAATCAAGTGAAGATGATGATCCATTTTTGTACGTGGATAATTCACTTGCACTCATTGCAAAAAATTCAAAAAGACGTTGAAAAGCAAGAACTTTAACAGACCAAAGAAGACTTCAACATCAGTGCCTCCTACGGTTCCAAAAGGTTTTTCTAACTCTAATTCTAAATTGTTTGATTTTAACAAACTTACGGGTATTCGATGTAGAGAATGTGGAGGCATAGGACACATACAAGCACAATGTGCTAACACTCTTATGAAAAAGAAAGCAATGCAATCCACTTGGAGTGATGATGATTATAATGATAGCATTGATGAAGAGGACCTTGTTGGAGGACTTGTTGTCCATAATGATGGCAGTAAATATGAATCAAACATCCACATCTGAATCCTCGCACTTAGCTCCTTGCAAGGAAGACACTGATTCCCATCTTGACACAATTGGGCAACATGTTAACCAGAATAATGATTCAAATAGAGACGTCAGTGACATTGATATAAATGACAATAAAGCTTTTCATGAAAGCTACAAGATGATGTTTACTAAATAGGAAGAAGTCTACAATGAGAATATGACTTTGATGACTCAAGTATCCAATCTTTTAGATGATAAGGCGAAACTTGAGAGCGATGTAATTCATTACAAGTCTTTACTTACTGACAAAGATAACCAATTGCTTGCAGTGACGACAGAATTAGAGAATACCAAAACGTCACTTAAGATGATGAATTCAGCAACTCAAAAGTTAGACCATATCTTCTCACTTGGCAAATCTAGCTCAGATCATCATGGTGTTGGATATCAACATGGTAAAGACTCGAATTCTCAAGGTGTGTTTGTTAAAGCTTCTTCACAAACAGCTTCTCCACCAAGAGTTAAACTTCCATATCTTCAAAAAGGTAAAGTTGTTGCACATTCTTCACCAGTTCATCAAGGTAAGAACAAGTTTATTCCCACTTGTCATTTTTGTCATATGAAAGGACATATAAGACCTAATTACTTCAAGCTCATTAAATATATGAAAAAGGTTATATTATTTAATTATTCTCATGGAAAACCTAGGATGACACCTAGACCTAAAGTTGAGACAAGCGAAAATAAACCTAGAACTACTTGGATGAGGAAGACTGATTATAAAGCTTATGTTTCCTTTATTTCCTTGAGAACTTGCAGTACTGATTTTTGGTACTTTGATAGTGGTTGTTCTAGACACATGACTGGTGATAGAAGTGTTTCGATCAGTTATCAAAAACTTGATCGAGAAAATGTAACTTTTGCTGATGGTGTAAAAAGTCGAGTTCTCGGAAAAGGAACTTTGAATGTGGAAGGGTTTCCAAAACTTGACAATATTCTGCATGTAGAGGATCTTAAAGCAAATTTACTCAGCATTAATCAAATTTGTGATCAAAACTTGCTTGTTAACTTTGATAGGAACAAATGTCGCGTTTTTGATGTTGATAGAAATTGCATTTTGGAATGACATTGATCTTCTAATCATTGTTATAAATTTACTAGCTCAATTATTTGTCATAAAACCACTCTTGATGACACAGAATTATGGCATCACTCTTGATGACACATAATTATGGCATCAAAAGTTGGGTCACTTGAACGACATATTACTTACTAGAATTGTGAAAACAAGTGTTGTAAAAGGAGTTCCAATGCTTAAAAAGAAACAACCTGGAATATGTGGTTAATGTCAATCTAAAAAACAACAAAGGGCGTCGCATAAAGTCATTCAAGATAAAGCAACATCAAAAGTGCTACAACTACTTCATATGGACCTTATGGGACCAATGCAAGTTGAAAGTTTGGCTGGAAAAAGGTACGCATTTGTGTGTGTAGATGATATCTCTAGGTATGCATGGGTTGACTTTATTAAAGAAAAATCATATACATTTGATGTGTTCAGAAAATTATGTGAAAAGGTTAAAAATGAACAAAATTACAATATTGTCATAATTGGAAGTGATCATGGAAGAGAATTTGAAAACTCCAATTTTGAAGAATATTGTAATTTACATGGAATTTCACATGAGTTTTCCTCACCTATTACTCCAGAACAAAATGGTGTTGTAGACAGGAAAAACAAGACCTTGCAGGAAATGGCACGAGTAATGTTAAACTCGAATAAACTTTCAAAGAGATTATGGGCTGAAGCACTTAACACTGCTTGCTACATCATTAATCATGTTTATCTTCATCTAGGTACTAAGAAAACTCCTTAAGAGTTATGGAAAGGTAAAAATCCTAATCTAGGTTACTTTCATATTTTTGGGAGTATGTGCTTTATATTAAATGTTCGCGAACATCTTGGTAAATTTGATTCAAAAAGTGATGAAGATCTTTTTCTTGGTTACTCCAATAATAGCAGAGCATTCTGTGTTTAATAATATGAGAACTCAAAATATTATTGAATCTGCAAATGTGGTTATTGATAATTATTAAGATTTTCCATATTACTCAATCGAGGAAGAGATAACCAATCTTTTAGAAACACCAAGTGTTGTTACAGTTGCTCCTGAAGTTCGATTTATTGAGTAAGGTCAATCTAGTGAACCTCCCTTGAAAGAAAAGGAACCTGTTGAAGAAGACGCCTCTAAGGAAACACCAGAAAATATGAAGGAGAAAGTTTCAAAACTCCAGGTAATCATGGACCTACAGGACCCAATTAGAAAGGAACAATCATCAAGAGTTAACAAAAATCACCCATCTGATCTTATTCTAGGTAATCTTGATGAACAAATAGTCACAAGGAAAAGGTATGCAAATATGGTAAGATTTACTTACTTTGTATCTTTGACTGAACCTAAGAATGTTAAAGAAGTTTTAGTTGATGAATTTTGGGTCAAAACTATGCAAAAAGAATTAGAACAATTTGAGCGAAATGATGTATGGATGCCAGTACCTAGACCAAGTGACACTAAATGTTATAGAAACCAAATGGATTTTTAAGAACAAAACTGATGAATTTGGTAACATTGTGAGAAATAAAGATAGGTTGGTTGCACAAGGCTACACGCATATTGAAAGAGCTGACTTTAATGAAAATTTTGCACCTGTTGCTAGACTCGAATCCATTCGTTTTCTTTTTACAGTTGGTTGTTTAATAGGCTTTAAATTATTTCAAATTGATGTTAAGAGTGCTTTTTTTTAATGGTATCTTAAATGAAGAAGCCTATGTTGAACAACCTCAAGGTTTTGAAGACCTCCATTTCCCTTTTCAAATTGAAAAAAGCTTTATATGGTTTAACGCAGGCTCCTCGAGCTTGGTATGAAAGGTTGACCAACTTTTTGCTTGAAAATAACTATAAGCGAGGGGGAGTAGATAAAACATTATTTATTAAGCAACTCAATCCAGAGATTTTAGTTGTTCAAATCTATGATGATGATATAGTGTTTGGTTCTACTTCTTCTAATCATGTGCAAGAATTCATGAATCAAATGAAAAGGGTATTTGAAATGAGCATGGTGGGAGAATTGACTTACTTTTTGGGTTTGCAAGTGAAACAAATGGAGAATGAATTTTTTGTTAATCAAAGTAAGTACGCAACGAGTTTAGTCAAGAGATTTGGTTTAGATTCTGCAAAACACTTGAGAACTAGGGGTGGGCAAAATACCCGATCCGACCCGACCCGACCCGAAAAATTTCAGGTTCGGATCGGATCGGGTTGCGAATATAACTCGATCGGATGAAAAATTGTAAACCCGATCAGGTTGTTTAAAAAAAAACTAACTAAACCTAAACCTAAACCTAAACGCACGCACACCACACACAAATCACACTCACATAGTCACAGTAGAACATATTCACAAGTTGTAATAGTTGAACAGATTCACAACATGTGATTCATTGAAGAAATCACAAACACAGAACACACAAACAAAAGTACAAAACTCACAAGACACACACACATATAGAGCAGTGCCGCAATCTGTTGACTCCCAACGGCCACCGCCAACGGAGGCCACACACGCTCCACCTCCAGTGCTGCGATCTATTGTTGTCTCCTCGAACTTCGACCAATCCCCGCCGCTGCGCGTCCAGCCGTCCGTGATCTGCCGTTGCACGTCCGCCCATCTGCTGCCGCCAACTGCCACCGAACTGCTGCTAAAAACCCATCTGTGATTTGCTGCTCCAAGGCCAAGCCTCTAACCCGAGTAACCGACCCAAGTTTTTGCCCTTTGTGACTTTTGATTTTGAAGCTTTCATTTCGTGGTATATAATTAGCGTTAATTTTGAAGCTTTCACCCAACCCGATTAGAACTTAAATAACCCAAACTCAATCTGATTCGTTAACCCTAACCCGATTCTACCTGAGTTCAACCCAATCCGACCCGAATATATATCGGATCAGATCGGGTTGTATTCGGATTAATATTTGTCCAACCCGAAACCCGATCGGATTAACCCGAACCCGACCCGAATCCGATTTTGCCCACCCCTATTAAGAACCCCTATGAGTATTAATGCCAAGTTGACTATTGATGATAGTGGTTCTAGTGTTGATCTTAGTCTTTACAGAAGCATGATTAGTAGCTTACTTTATTTGACTGTAAGTAGACCTGATATATGTTTCAATGTTGGTGTATGTGCTAAGTACCAAGCAAATCCAAATGAATCACACTTAACTGCTGTCAAATGAATCATTTGTTTTGTCATTGGAATAATTAATGATGGTATTTAGTACACTAATGCCACTAATTCAAGTTTTGGAGGATATAGTGATGCAAATTAGGTTGGCAATGCTGATGATAGAAAAAGCACCACTAGAGGATGTTTTTATCTTGGAAATAACTTAGTATCATTGCATAGTAAGAAACAAAATTCAATTTCTCTTTCCACGACTGAATCTGAATATATTGCAATTGGAAGTTGTTGCCCCAATTGCTCTGGATGAAACAAATGCTTGCAGATTATGGTATGGTTCAAGATACTTTGATTGTGTTTTGTGATAACACGAGTACTATCAATATTTCTAAAAATCTAGTTCAACACTCTAGAACTAAGTATATTGATATTCGTCATCACTTCATTAGAGATTTAGTTGAAAACAAGATTGTGTCTTTAGAATAGATTGATAGAAAACAACTTGCAGATATTTTCACAAAAGCTTTAGACTCCAAACGATTTGAGTCTCTAAGGAAAGCTTTAAGTGTGTGTTTCATGTAAGTCAAAATTTTCTTTTAGTTTTAAATCATGCATTTTATTTTTAAATCATTGTTTTTGTGTTCATCTTTTAGATGACAAGCAATTTTTTATGTTTTTAAAGATTTTAAAGCCTTGAATAAGTTTTTATTAGGGTTTTTTAACTTTCATCAAAAGCATATGAATGACAATTCAGTCTCTACTTTGACTCAAGGTTTTGACATGGTTTTTGTTGAGAATATTTAGCTTGAAATATGACTGTTTACCTTGATTTTTATCTTGTCATAAGACCTCAAATATATGCAGACACTATGGTCAGAAATAACTACCTATAACTCTTAAGAGTGAAGCTATCCTTGAGTAATATGAGTCTGTGTATTACAAATATGATAGAGGATGAACTACCATGAGAAGAAAGCTACCTTAAGGGGTAGAGTGAAAGCTCCTGACCGTAGATTTAAAAAAAAAAAAAAGAGGGCTTTGCAATCACAAAAAAAAAGGTATGTCAATTGAAATGGTAAAAAATTGGAGATCAAGATGATAAGGTTAGTTTGACCAACTCTATGTTTTATATTTAATACTTTGACTGTGAAAATTGATGAATTTTTGAGAAAAATGTTTAGATTGAGTTGTTTGCACACACACACAAGCTTAAATTTCTCTAATCTTTACTTAATTGAGGAAATTAAAGTCTTCATTACATGAATTAGTGCTTGCTGTGAAAAATTCCTAGACATTTTTTGTCAATTTCATTATTAATGCATTTTTAAAAAACATTCAAATGAAAAATTCATGATGCATGTGCATTCTCATGTTCTTACATGATGATATGTTTTTAAATCTTAAGAGTCCCATTTTTTTTTAAGCAAAACTCAAATTTTTTTAAAGTGCATTGACAAGCTTTCCCCATCACCACTGAGCATGTTGTGTTCTTTTAGTCATAACATTGTCTACAGAACTCCAAATTCAGTTCTGTAAAATCCCGTGACAAGCTGATTCAATAAGCTTTCCAACGGTGTGTAGATCGTTTTTGGTATTTTTCTGTCTTATTCATTCTCAGTTTAATTTTGAAGTTCTCTGCTCTGCACTGTTTGTCTGTTTTGAAAAATGTCATGCATGGGATTTCGTTTTTGGTATTTTCCTTTTTGTTTCTGACTTGTTTGAGTTGGTTATGTTCTTTTATTGCTCTTGAACGAAATTACATGGCAAACTTCTTTCCTTTTGCCCTCTTTTCACAAAAGAGGGGGAGTAATTTGTTTCAAGTCTTCAATTGCTCAATGCAATGAGTTAGGGGGAGTAGTATTGTCAATTCTAAGGGGAGTTTTTATTTTTGTTCAAGAATTTTTGGATTTTTTTATTTCTAGTTCCTAGGGGGAATTTATTTTTTTATTGCTCTTAATTTTCTGCTTAATGTTGTTTTTCCATTTATTGATCAATAAAATTAGCATTTTATTTTAATTCTTACCTTGGTTTATTTTCATGAACTAACATGCTAATTGCCAATTATTTTGGTTAGTTCTTTTTGTTGTTTATACTTGTTTCATATTCATATCGTAGCGCCAAGTTTCTTGGAAGACTTGTGTTGGATTGCTTTTGCCCCAAGAATGCCAAAGGGAGAGATTGTTAAGTCCATTATTTATAGAGTTGGCATCTTGTGGCAAGTTTAGTTAAATTAGACGTTTATTTATTGCATATCTTGTAATAGAGATTAATTTATTAATTTTCTAATTTAGTGAGATTCTAATTTATTAAAAATATTTTTTTCCTAATTTCATTAGATGTCTAATTTAGCAAGTCAATTAATGGTGGGATTCTATAATTGGCGCATGAGATCTATTTAGAGCAAGAAGTTGGTTCAAATAGGAAGTTCATTAAATGCCCTAGATATTTCTTGGGAGACAAATAAGGCAAGAAGATCATATTTATTCCTATTCAGATTCATGAGAATTATAAGAGAAAAGAAACTCTTATTTGGAAAGAATCCAAGTCTTTTAAAACTTGCTATTTTTGTGAAATTCTAGTGTCTATATAAAGAGAGATATTTCACAATTGAAGGCACGCACAACACAGAGCATAAAGAAGAGAAGCAAAATTCGGCTTCCTCCCTAGAGAATCTGGATTTGGCGCATAATATTGTGTTGATTTGTTTCTTATCTTCTTTTCATCTCTATAGAGAGTCTATGCGGATCTTGGATCACTAGACGTTGAAGAATTATTATTGATCACTTTGCGAAGTGCTTTGAGGATTGTGAATCAAGAGGGGTAGTAATTATTCAAGAGAAGCAGATTCAGATTATGGTTGAATAAACTATATGGTGATAAACTGTAAGTGAGAGTCTTAAGTTTGGTAAATCTATATGTTGTAACATCTCAACTTAGTGAATTGTTTTTCGTTTGGGCGTGGCCTCGTGGATGTAGGATTGATTAATCCGAAACACGTAAAAATCTTCGTGTTATTTATTTTCCACATTTTATTATGTTTTTGGAAAATTAATATTTTTTATGCGGATGAACAATAATCATGAACAGTATTGTAAACAGTTGCGGTGAACAGTAATGGTCAACAGTAACTGTGAACAGTATTTTCGAAAAATTAATTAAGTTGTTAATTTTTGGTTTTTAATTACCTACATCTATTTATAATAGATCTAAATTCCTTTCACAATCATTAGATTTAGATGTAGTTATTTTAAATTACATGTTGAGACTAATTCATGACTCAAATTAATAAGTAATCAAGATGTATTTGAGATGCAATATTAAATTTTCAAAATCACTTAGGGCTAATTGGGATTGCTTTTAGGAGGCACAAAAGTGATTTTCAAAAACTAAAAGTAAATTTTAGTATTTGGTAAATTTTTTTAGAAATCACTTTTGGAAAAATTCTTTTATCTTACAATAGATTTTGAAAAGAGAAAATGAATAATTTTTCGAAATCTAATTTTGATAATTATTTTTATACTTAATACAATTCTATATATATCTTCATATACATATTATAAAAATCTGAAATTATCCTTATTAATTAAGAAATAAGATCATTAACTTCAAAGAGATTATTATTATTACCAATTATATTAAGATAGCAAAATAAAAATAAAATAAATAATATAAAACCTTTATTTTTATTTATCGATTATTATATATACACAAATAATTTGTATGCATGATTACAAATATGCAAATAATTTTTATTCAACATTATGTGTAATTCGATCATTTATATTCTTACAACAGTTTAATAGTAAGATCTATCAAACACGTGCGACTATTTTTAAAATTCACAATACTTTTAAAATAAATTTTACTAAATATTTAATTGATTTTCTTCACAACTGATTATTTCTTTGCAATTGCTGACAACAATTATTTTAATTTAAAAATTACAGCATTACCAAATTAGCCCTTAGTATAATATTCTTAGGCCAAAATATTTATACTTAAACTTCAGGCATCCTTCTTATCAAGCCTTGTCAAGGCGGTCAAAATTTTGAATCATCATACAACCCGTTTGGGGCAGCTGCACTGCCACCGCGCAGCTGCTCCCCAGGCTAATTTTAGGAGAAACTGCGTGGTGGCAGTGCAGCTGCCCCAAACGGGTCTATAGTCCTTTATTAGAAAGGTAGGCTTTGCTTCCAACAGCATTTTAACAACCGTTCAGGATTTCTACTGTTTAAAACCACAAAGGGCAAACCAACTCTCCCGCTTTTGCTTTGATTTCTATACTAGAATCCCGGCCAAACAGAAACAACTAGAAAATTATAAAGAATTGGGAGGGAGAATTAATCCATAAATGTAATGCATATATAGAGTAAATTTATGTATAATCATAATTTTAGGACTAAATTAATTATATTACTATGAGGAGATTATAACTTAATAAAGGTAGAGTTATATAATTATTGTTTTGATTTTTTTTTCAATTGTTTAGCTTAATGGCAACCTAGTCCCCTTCTCATTCATGTGAGTGAGGTTCGAATCACATACCTCTTGTTTCCAATGCGCTGCATAGATTATTAATTAATAGATCATGTTAAATCTAATGTATGGATATTGATAAAAGAGATAAACATAGTTTCAAAAAATAAGTACATATATCTATTTAGTGTTGGGAATAAATAAGGTCATCTTAAATGTCTAAAGAATAAATCATTGTCCTAAAGAACTCTAGAAAAATAGAAAAATATTTTATTCCATCTTAAGCCTTTAATGTAATTTATGCAATATACATATAATTATCACTAAGTGGAGCCAAATTCCTTAAAATGGGATCTATAAGAGTTATAATTTATTAAAATGTTAAATTTATTTTTATTTATGACCAATACAAATTGAGACCATAATTTTTATCGACAACATATAGAGGTTATTTTTGTATAAAGAATAGTTATTGGGAATGCAGCCTTTGAGTTGGATCCTAATGACTATCGGTTATTCCTATAGATTAAGGACGCAGTCTTTGAGCTGGATCCTGATAGTTCGCCTGGGCCAAATGAGTACACAAGTGCTTTCTTTAGTGCTTGTTGGGATATTGTGGGATCAGACGTGATCGAAGGGGCAACACAATTTTTTCAAGATTCTTATTAATTGCCGAATTTAAATTCCAGCTTTATTGTCCTTTTACCAAAACCCATGGTGGCAGATAATATCACTCAATATGGGGGCAACAAAAGTACATGCATGTATCTCATACATGCATAAAAAAATTACCGTTGGATTAAATGGAGTGGATCCAAAGATTCATCTTAGTGTTAAATAATAAAAAATTTTGCAAGAAATGAAAACTTGTAAAACTAGTAACTTGAAACTTTGGACCAATAAATATGAAACACATACCATTAATCATGATATTATGACTATCAAATTTGAAACCAAAGTAACTTGAAACTTTGGACAACGAATATAAAACTTGGGATTATAAACTTGCAATCTTAGGAATCATACAAATCATAGACC
This sequence comes from Citrus medica, assembly GCA_002013955.2. Taxonomy (NCBI): domain Eukaryota; kingdom Viridiplantae; phylum Streptophyta; class Magnoliopsida; order Sapindales; family Rutaceae; genus Citrus; species Citrus medica. Next base: position 160,858 of record MKYO02026059.1, on the reverse strand, counting down.
AATAAATATAAAACAACTACCATTAGCCTTGATATTTGGACCATTAAACTTGAAACCAAAATAACTTGAAACTCATGGTAATGAACATGAAACTTGAGATCATTAACTTGCAATCCTAAAAATCATACAAATCAAGGACCAATAAATATGAAACACCTACCATTATTCTCAACACATAGACCATTAAACTTGAATCCAAATTAACTTGAAACCTTAGGCAATGAACATGAAATTTCGGATCATTACTTTATAATCCTAAAAATCATGCAAATCATAAACCAATAAATATGAAACACCTACCATTAATTTTGACACATTAACCATTAAACTTAAAACCAAAGTAACTTGGAATCTTGGGCAACAAACATTAAATTTGGGGTCATTAGTTTGCAATCCTGAAAATCATGCAACTTATGGACTAATAAATATGAAACATCTACCATTAAATTGATATTGAGACCATTAAATTGATATTGAGGCCATTAAACTTGAAACCAAAGTAACTTGAAACTTATGGCAATGAACATAAAATTTGGGATCATTAACTAGCAATTTCAAAATTATGGAATTTATGGACACCAATAAACATGAAACACCTACCAGTAATTTGATGTTGGGACCATTAAACTTGAAGGCAAAGCAACTTGAAACTCAAAGTAATGAATATGAAACTTGGGATAATTAACTTGTAATCTTAAAAATCATGGAATTTATGGATCAATAAACATGAAACACCTACCATGAACTTGATATTGGGACCATTAAACTTGAAACTAAAGGAAATTAAAACTTAGGACAATGAACATGAAACATGAGATCATTAACTTGTAATCCTAAAAATCATGGAAATTATGAACCAATAAACATGAAGCATGGACCATTAATCTTGATTCTTGGACCATTAAACTTGAAAATAAAGGAACTTGAAACTTATGGTAATGAACATGAAACTTGAGATCATTAACTTGCAATCCTGAAAATCATAGAATTTATGGACCAATAAATATGAAACACCGACCATTAATCTTGATATTTGGACCATTAGTCTTGAAACTAAAGGGACTTAAGACTTAGGGTAATGAACATGAAACTTAGGATCATTAACTTGAAATCCTGAAAATCATGGAATTTATGGACCATGAAACATCTACCATTAATCTTGATACTTGGACCATTAAATTTGAAATCAAATGAACCTGAAACCTAGGACAATGAACATGAAACTTGAGATCATTAACTTGAAATCTTGAAAAACATACAAATTATGGGTCAATAAACGTGAAATATTTACTGTTAACTTGATATTGGAACCATTAAACTTAAAACTAATTTTTTATTATTATAAAACTAATTTTTATTATTATTTGGCCTTAACTATTAAAATAATAATTATTTATTATTTTATTTATTGTATTTATCCATTATATTATTTAGTATTTTTTTTAATCATTTATGGTCCAATCGGTTGCTCTAAGTTCTTATTTTTTATTTTTTTAATGTTTCACTGCCACTGCAATACTTTTTTTTTATTCCTTGCATGGATGAGATACATGCATCTATTATAGCAAAGGCCCTCAATATAGACCTATATCTCTAGCTTTTTTTTTTCGCAGATTATCACAAAATCATTTTACCAGATTAGGTTGGTTTTATTTGTAGCAGGCACATTCACGAGTGTATAGCCGTGGTTTCAGAAAGTGTAAATTTGCTTGAGAGGAAGGTTTATGACAGTAACGATGGGTTCAAACTTGATATTCAGAAGGCTCAGTTTGGAGTTTTTGCTTTAAGTTCTTCACCGGTTTGGTTATCATAGCATTTTCATTAAATAGATCTCTGTTATTCTTAATTCAGCCAAGATTTCTGGGATTATTAATGGGAGCCCGCATGGTATTTTCTGTTGCGGCAAGGGTGTTCGTCAAGGGGATCTGCTGTCGCCTCTTTTGTTTTGCACTGCTGAGGAGGTTCTATACGGGGGTATTTTAGATCTTCATTTCAAAGGCTTACTCAAACCCCTCTCAGCTCCTAGAATTTGCTTTCTTCCGACTCATACTATGTATGCTGATTGTTAAGGAAGCTCATGCTGCAGTCAAAGAATCAGTTCAGTCAGCACGTGTGAGTCAAAGCAGAAATCATCAGAGTTTGTTAAGAAGCTTTGCCAGCTCAGCAAGTTCGTTATAGCATGCTTTTCATTCTGTTTTGTAGTTAAGCTTACTTAATAAGTTTAGCTCTCTTATTTAGCTTTAATATAAAAGCTAAGATTGATTCACCTTTGTTGTGTAATCGAGAATGATATGAAATAAAAACTTCAGAGTATTCCTTTCATTTTCTTAGTTCCCAAACACATTTTACAGTTGCAAATCTTAACTTTTACAACATGGTATCAGAGCCAAACAGAGCAAGCTCTAGTAATCAACAAATGAATTCCAGAAATATAACAGCAGCAAATATAAGTCAGATTAATTTTTCTTTCAACACTCCGATCAAGTTAGATAGATCCAATTATCTGCTTTGGCGATCACAAGTGCTAGCATCGATAAGAGGAAATCGATTGGAAGGCTTCATAGATGGAACCAAACCAGCACCAGAAGAAAAGTTACTACTCGCTAGAGCTGATGGATCTGCTCAAGAAATCGATAATCCAGAATATCAAAATTGGAGGTCACAGGATCAAACCTTACTTGGATGGCTGCTATCAGCAATCAATGAAGGTAATCTTAGTCTTGTTATTAATTGTGTAAGCTCGTTTGATGCATGGAGAACCTTAGAGAAGAAGTTTGGAGTTCAATCTGAAGCTAGAGTACTTCAGCTTAGATATGAGTTGAATACAGTAAAGAAAGAGGCATTAAGCATTGAAGATTACTGTATTAAGATGAAATCTATAGCTGATAAACTCACTAGTGCTGGTAGTCCAATAACAGAGAAAGATCTGATGTTAACAATACTAAATGGATTAGGATCAGGCTATCGTGATATAGCAACTTTCATAACTGGTTCTAAAATGGAATTTGATGATGCTTATGCATTGTTGTTAACACATGAAACCAGACTTGAACAAGAACAGGATTATAAGAATATGTTTAATGCAAACTATGCCTATGCTAACACATGTTATCCTAGAGCTTTCTATGGTCAAGCTAGAGGTAATTTCAGAAGAGGTGGATATTTTGGTGGTAGTTTTGGTAATATTGGTAATAGAACTCATGGATTTGGAAGAGGAAATTTTGGTCCACAAAGAGTGTTTAATGGAAACTTCAGGAGTGGAAATGGCAGAGGACAGTTTCCTGGTCAAAATAGTGCTCATAATTTTTCTTCTCAATCACCAAGAAATATGACTCCATTCACTAGAAATGGATTTGTTGGAATGAATGGATCAACAGGATCTACTGGAGCTATAGAAGAAACTACATGTCAGATTTGTTTCAAAGTTGGTCATACAGCTGACATCTGCTGGCATAGATTTATAGAAGACTATACTCCTACCCCAAGAAATTTCAATAAGGGAAAAGGGCCAAGATCTGCATACTTTGCTAATTTTGAGAGTTTCAACTCACATCCCAGCTGTGAAGAATATGATTGTTTCAACTCTATGCCACAAAATTTTCATCCTACTTCTGGAGCTTTTTCTGAAGGTGATGCTTACAATTCTGGATCTGCATATATGGCAAATTTTGAAGGAGTTGCTGATGATAGCTGGTATTTGGATAGTGGAGCTACTCACCACTTAACAAATAATATGGAAAATCTGCAGCTCAGAGAGGAGTATAAAGGTAATGATCAGCTCATCATTGGAAATGGTAAAGGATTATCTATCTCTCATGTTGGACATGCTTTCTTAACATTTAGAGCTTCAAACTGTCATTCCTCATATCCTGTTATAGCACTTAAAGACATGTTGTTTGTTCCTTCAATAACTAAAAATTTGTTAAGCATTTCTAAACTCACCTCTGATAATTCTCTTTCTGTTGAATTCTGTGGAAATTTTTGTTTTGTAAATGACATGAAAGGACAGGTTCTTCTGCAGGGTTCTGCTGAGAAAGGTCTCTACAAGCTGCTATTGAAACCTAAGCCTCAGTCTTCCTCACCTACATCTCATCTGTCACAATCTCAGATAAATAAGCCAGTTTCTATGCTGTCAGTTTCAAATGTTTCTTCTGTTCATCAAAATTGTAGTGCTTTTGCTACAACTTGTAATAACTCGTTTTCAAATGATTGTAATAAAAAAACCTGATGATCTGACCTTGTTGCATAGAAGGTTTGGTCATCCAAATTCAGCAATATTAATGCATTTGCTTAAGTCTTGTAAGCAAGTTAAAGTCTCTTCTAAAACTCTTTCATCTTCTCTCTGTGATGCTTGTCAATTAGGAAAGACTCATAAACAACATTTTCCCATTACTGAAACTAAAAGCACACAAGTTCTGGAACTGATATATACTGACATTTGGGGGCCTTCACCTACTGTTTCTAGGAATGGATACAAATATTATATCAGTTTTGTGGATGACTACAGTAGATACACTTGGATTTATCCTCTCAAGCTTAAGTCAGATGCTTTTGCAGTCTTTAAACTCTTTAAACTCCAAGTAGAAAACCAGTTCAGTGCTAAAGTCAAGATGTTGCAATCAGACTGGGGGGGGAGAATATAGAGTGTTCACTGATTTCTTGAATCAAAATGGGATCATATTTCAAAATTCATGTCCATATACTCATCATCAAAATGGCTTGGTTGAGAGAAAGCATAGACATATAGTAGAATTGGGACTGACATTATTAGCTCAAGCTGATCTGCCCTTTAAGTTTTGGTGGGATGCTATTCACACTGCAGTTTATCATATAAATAGATTGCCTACCCCTGTGCTAAAGTTTGTGTCTCCTTATGAGAAATTATTCAAACACAAACCAGATTACAGCTTCTTGAAATATTTTGGTTGTCTGTGTTATCCATATTTGAGGGATTTTAACAAGCATAAGTTTGATTTTCATACAAGAAAATGCATATTTATTGGATACAGTCCATCTCATAAAGGTTACAAGTGTTTGACAAGTACAGGAAAGATTCATATACTTAGACATGTGATCTTTGATGAAACTATATTTCCTTACCTGACCAACAAGATATTTTCTTCTGAAACACATCCTCATCTGAAATTCTTGTGTCAGCCTTTACTCAACAACAAATATTTTATCTATCAACACTCTCTACCTCTGATAGCAGTCTTGAAGAAAATTTCTCAACAGACTCAACAAGAAATGAACAGGTATCTTCATCATCTTTACATACAAATATTTTACATCATGAGATACCTAATCATTCTTTAACAGAATCTTCATCACCTCACATAGCTTCCCAACAACAGTCTGAGCCACAAATTACTATCCATGAGTCCTTAAACACAAGCCAGACTCAAAAACCTTTTCACCAAATGATTACCAGATCCAAATCTGGTATCTTCAAGCCAAAATTATATACAGCAGCTTTAGTCAATAAAGAACCTGATACAGTACAAGAAGCTCTTAGTGATAAGAACTGGCATCAAGCCATGAGTGATGAGTATGAGGCTTTAATCAGGAATAAGACTTGGTTATTGGTTCCATCTTCAGCTGAATACAAAGTTGTAGGCAATAAGTGGGTGTTTAAAGTCAAACAAAACAGTGATGGAAGCATAGCTAAGTATAAAGCTCGGTTAGTTGCAAAAGGTTTTCAACAAACAAAGGGTGTAGATTACTTTGAAACATTCAGTCCTGTTGTGAAATCTTCTACAGTGAGAATTTTTTTGAGTTTAGCTGCAATGCATAAATGGACAATTAGGCAAGTGGATGTAAATAATGCATTCTTAAATGGGGAGTTGACAGAAGATGTTTATATGTGTCAACCTGAAGGGTTTGTTGATCATAAGAAGCCTAACTATGTCTGCAAACTAAAGAAGGCTTTATATGGCTTAAAACAAGCTCCAAGAGCTTGGTATGATAAGTTGAGAGATAGTCTAGTTACCAAGTGGGGATTCAGAAAATCAAGAGCTGATACATCCTTGTTCTGTAAAGGAAAACAGGGTTCAATAATTTTTGTTTTGATATATGTTGATGATATATTGATCACAGGTCCTAATAGTGCTGAGCTGGAGCAATTCATTTTGGAATTCAGACAAGTGTTTGCTCTGAAAGACTTGGGGAAACTGTCATATTTTCTTGGTATAGAAGTCTCCTATGCTGCAGATGAGATTTACCTGTCTCAGAGAAAGTATATCAGGGATATGTTGAGTAAAGCTGATATGTTAGAGTGTAAAGGGTGTGACACTCCAATAGTGATAGGAGTAAAGCTCCAGAAAGAAGCTAAGGGTCATTTGGGTCAGCATGTTGAAGATCCTACTGGTTACAGAAGTCTTGTTGGAGGGTTGCAGTATTTAGTGCTAACAAGACCAGAAATAGCTTATGCAGTACACAAGCTAAGTCAGTATGTGTCAGCACCTACACTACAACATATCCTTGCATGCAAAAGAGTTCTTAGATATCTAAAAGAGACTGAAGATTTTGGTTTAAAGTTTTGGTTTAAAGTTTTCCACAGAAGGAGAAATGAAGCTCTCAGGCTACACTGATGCAGATTGGGCTTGTGACATTGATGACAGGAAATCAACAGGTGCTTATTGCATTTATTTGGGAAGCAACTTGATATCTTGGTCATCCAAGAAACAGTCAGTGGTTGCTAGGTCCAGTGCAGAGAGTGAGTACAGAGCCCTTGCAGCTGCTAGTGCAGAAATCTCATGGATTCAGTCATTGTTTGATGAACTTGGTATTGAGTGTTCCTCTCTTCCTATGATCTGGTGTGATAATGTCAGTGCAATAGAACTAGCTAAGAATCATGTCTATCATTCAAGAACAAAACATATTGAATTAGACATGCATTTTATTAGAGATAAAGTCTTAGCCAAAGAACTAGAAATCAGGTACATTCCCAGTGAAGAGCAGATTGCAGACATCTTGACTAAGCCACTCACCTTTATCCATTTCAATTATTTTCGAGCCAAACTCAATGTGCAAACATGCCCCTTGAGTTTGAGGGGGAATGTTAAGGAAGCTCATGCTGCAGTCAAAGAATCAGTTCAGTCAGCACGTGTGAGTCAAAGCAGAAATCATCAGAGTTTGTTAAGAAGCTTTGCCAGCTCAGCAAGTTCGTTATGGCATGCTTTTCATTCTGTTTTGTAGTTAAGCTTACTTAATAAGTTTAGCTCTCTTATTTAGCTTTAATATAAAAGCTAAGATTGATTCACCTTTGTTGTGTAATCGAGAATGATATGAAATAAAAACTTCAGAGTATTCCTTTCATTTTCTTAGTTCCCAAACACATTTTACAGTTGCAAATCTTAACTTTTACAACACTGATGACGTTTTCTTTTTTTTTTTTGAGGAGATTTAAATTTTATGAAAAATCTTGCTAGCTTTTTGGATGATTATGGTGCAGCTTCAGGGCAAATTATCAATAAGGAAAAAATGCTTCCACAAGACAAAGAACAGTGGCTGATTCTTTGGGCTTTGCTGAGGTTTCCTTTCCCTTTACTTGCAGGCTAGAAAGGAAAGCTATTATCTATGGCAGCTAAGGTGGAGTTAGTAAAAACAGTAGTTCAGAGTATTCTACTTCACAGTTTCCGGGTTTACTTATGGCTGTTTCTCTAATTAAAAAAATTGCACATCTGGGCTCCTAACTTTATCCTATCAGGTGATTATCTTGCTCGTAAAATGGCAGTTATTTCTTAGTATCAGATTTGTGCTCCAAAGCATGAAGGTGGCCTTGGCCTTAAAATGCTTAATAGCCTAAATAAGTCATGTCTCATGAAGTTTGTTTGGGAAGTGCGGAAAAGCAAGTATATTTGCTCAGATTATTTCCAATGCAGGTACTCTTTTACTGATCACAAAAACATTTATAACAATTCTTGTCTTTGGGTGGGTTTCCGGTGCTGCTTTTGATTCTGGTACTCGATAGATTATCGTAGATGGTTCCTGTATCAATTTCTTGTTTAATGAATGGCTTTCTAATTCGATCCTTTCCTCCGTAGATTTTTCTTCTATTAATCTCACTAGTGGGCTAGCTGATGTTATTAAAGAAGGAAAAAGGGAGTTGCCGACAGATTTATTCACTTACTTTCCTCATTTCCAAAAGTTATGAGGAAAAGCGTGTTTAGATTAATTCTCGGGATGGTGATTTGTCTTTAAAAGTAAGCTATGACTCTTATCTTATTCGCTATCCTTTAAAACCTTGGTGTGCTCAGGTCTGGAAAGACTTCTTTCCTACTAAATTCTCTATGCCTGTATGGCGCATGCTTTAAAATAGATTACCTACTGATGAGATTCTTTGGGGTCGTGGGATATGCGTTGTTTCCACTTGCTCGCCTTGTGATTCTCCTTGCGGTTGCGAAAGTGTGGATCATATGTTTTGTTCATTGTAAATTTGCTTCTTCTCTTTGGCATTATCCGTTTGATAGAGTCCATTTGGTTTTACCTATGGTTGGTTCGGTGGTTGACTTATTGCACTTTATGATCAATGTGAATTTCAACCCTCAATTATTGCATGTTTTGATTCTCGGCTACTACTATATGTTTTATCTTATTTGGAAGACTCGGAATAATGTTCGTTTTGATAACATGCACCCTTCTATTTACCAAATCCAAGCCAACTATAAGGTTCATCTGGTTCATTTTGCAAAACTCAGTCCTAGATTTGTTTTTTTATGGTGGAGATAGAGAAATAATGGCCTCTCTTGATTTGCCTTTTTCGGTGGGTTGGGCCCCGAAAGTCCTTATTCTTAAGTGGAAACCTCCTGAAATGAGTTTGTAAAAGCTAATTCCGATGGTTTATCGAAAGGAACCTAGGATAGTGCTGTGGTAGGTGGCGTTTTTCGGGATTCTAGCAGATTCTTTCTTGGGGTTATTACATCCCTTTAGGTGATCATACAGCCTATTATGCTGAAATTTTTGCAGCTATTCTTGCTATTGAGCTTGCATTTACTAAAGGGTGGAGAACTTTGTGGCTAGAATGTGATTCTACGTTCGTTTTACATTTTCTTTTAACAATAAGTCTTTTCAACCTCCTTGGAACTTACAAAACCGTTGGTTGAATTATTGTCATCTCTTTAGACAAATGGACTTGAGAATGAGTCACATGTTTCGTGAAGTTAATTATATGGCCAATTGTTTGGTGAATCTATGTTAGGTGCCGATCAAAACACGATAAATGATACTTGTTCTGTTTATGGTAAGAACAACTAATAGTTTCTTAAATAATTACTCGATGGTTAATTCCTCATAGCTGAAGCTTATTTATAATAGTTATAACAAAGACTACTTATGATTTGTAGCCAACAATCTCGGCTCAAATCAATTTAAATTAAATAAAGCAATTAATAAATATCAATTAGAAAACAGGAAACAAATTAAACTTGATTTGCTCCTCCGCGCAATCTGCAACAACCCCTTGACGTGGTCTTCCCTTTATTTGCTCCAACCATCAGCTACTTTTACTTCACACGTAAACATCACGTTTAAACTAGACTTGCATGGATATGCATGTAACGAGTACGTGAGATCAAGTTCATGCATGGTCAAACAAAGTCCACATATATGTTACTAGGCTTAGAAGCCCTAGCTGACCTCCTTGGTCGTCTATCAACCTAGGATTACAGTACTTTGCTTACACGTGGTGGGATAATCCTCCACATGAGATTTCTAAATTTGTTTCTAATGATGCTAATGGAGTTCCTAGTTATCATTAGTCTTAAAATTGTTCTATTTACTTTTTTCTTATTTTGCTATCTATCTTTTATGCTTTTCTTTTATTGTTGCAGCTTTCTTGCTATTTTGAGAAGTAAGACTCATTATGTGCCTCCCTGAATAAGAGTATATTGTTATTTATCTTCAATAAAATTGCCTTGTTAGCTGAGGTTTTAAAAAAAATGATTATAAGGAGGATCTACTATAATAATTACATAATCTGACATAGCGGATCAAGGAAGCAGGCATCAAATACAAACGTGTGCTCCTAATCGACAACGAATGCTCATTAACAGCCTTCAAGTATAGGGGTTTGGAAATGGTACACAGAAAGAATCGAATTTTCAAAACTGAATCTCAATTCAATTATTAGATAAAGAGTCGTCTATCATTTGACCAAGGACTATTAGCTGGTCTTCCTTTAGATTTATGAATTCCAATTATGATCTTACAAATTATAAACTTCACAAGAAGCTTTTAATATATATATATATATAAGATTTATCAGTTGTCTAATCCCCTCCCCATCTATATGAATGGGGTTCAAATTCTAAATTTCCTATTTACAATAAAGGAGCTTTACAAGTCACTTAAATGTTATTATAATGAATAATATTAAGCATCCAAATATTTTGTACAAATTATTATGTACTTAAAATAATAAGAAATAAATTTGTATAGATGAGCGAAACAAAAAATTAAATGATAATAAAAAAATACAAATGATGTGTCTTAATGATGAAAATACAAATAGTGACACATTAGTTGGTTTTCTTTTATAAATTGTTTGTTATTTGACTGCTCAAGCAAGAAAACTTGTGTCGATATTAAGTAATTTCAAATTATTATTATATTTATAATAGTATATTACAATATATTTATATTTATAATATTCGAAAATCAGTCAAGTACATCACAAAAATAAAAAACTAATTATGCTTTTCTCACATTTGAAAGATTTTTTTCCCCTAAACATACAAATTTAATAGGACTTTGATACCTAAAAATTAGGTGGTAGATGATTAATATATATAACGTTTTGTGGATATAATTATTAATAAGGGATATGTCTCTTAAAGTAAGCTACACAGTTTAAATAAATTATAATTACTTTCTCAAGGGACATGACTAATCCTCAAGAGACACAACTTCCTTATAACTTAAGAGTCATGTACATATAGATATATATATAAGTTTGATGAACCGTCATCACTAATCTATGAATTGGCCTTATTGTACGTATTTCACATCATCCACAGGTATGAGTTTAAAACATTGAGAGTTCTTAGAAGTTCCTTTGTCTCAGTGACCCTTAATTATAAGTGATTTCTAGATTAAAAAATATTCTCTTAGAATTACTCTTACAAGGACCAACAATGGTATTAGAGCAAGGTTAATATTCTTTTTATATATATATATACAAAGGGGCTCTAAAAAGAGCTAAGGAAAAACAAAACGTGGGTAAGCTACCCCATACATGTCATGCTGAAGGTAAGCAATGATACCAGGAGGAGGATTTGGGAACAAATGAAGACCCAAAGGAAAAGATAGAGCATGGTTTGCTAAGAAGTCCGCTGCAAAATTAGCCTCCCTGTAAACATGATTAATGGTAATGCGCCAACTGCGACTAATGAGATCTTTAATTGACTTAATCAAAGGAGAGAGCTCATTAGTTGTGATCATAGGAGTGGTGACTAGTTGGAGAATACAGATGTTGTCAACTTCAACTTGTAACCATCGAATCCCATTTTGCCAAGCAATATTTAAACCTTCATATAGGCCCCAAAGCTCAGCTACTGTAACCGAGCACGATCCAATATTCATTCCAAAGCCGGCCACCCAAGCCTCATTATGATCTCTGATAAGACCGCCTGCACTTGCTTCCCCTGTCTTTTTTGCAGCACCATCAGTATTTAACTTACACCAAGACCAGAATGGAGCAGACTAACATATCCACTTCACAACCCGGCGATTATTCATGCCCATAGGTGTGGAACTAATCCGTTGAAATTTTGTAGCTTTTATCTTGAATTCAGATATCATAGTAGCACAATCCCAAGTCATGCCATGAAATAAAAATTTAGTACGCCAAAACCAGAGACGCCATATAGCTACCCCAAAGAAAATATTCCAACTGAGATCTAATCCAACCTGGTCCGCGTTCGTCAAATTATAGCTCATCCAGTCTTTCAAGTTCAGAGAGAAAAAATATTGACGTTGATGTATCGGGAGGATGGCATACCAAAATCTCCTAGCTACCACGCAGTCCCGTAACACATGCAAAGTATTCTCATCTCCATCACCGTAATGATCACAACCGCTATCTAAGTGAACATGTCTTCTTGAAATCTCAACTTTTGTTTTCAATCTATTATGCAACACCAACCAAAGGAAAACACGAACACTTTGAGGACCATTCCAACGCCATACACAGCTCCATATTTGATCATCCTCTCCCTTAATCTCTTTGGAAAGAGCATCATATGCTGATTTTACAATGAAATTTCATTTTTTAGATTCAGACCAAAAAATCTGATCTTCTCCATAGCCTTCCATTGGTGGTCGAAATGAGGCAATTCAGAGAAGGATATTGTTAGGGAGGAGGTGACTGAAACTTACCTAATTCCAATTACCTTGTGCATCAACAAGCTCAACAGCAGTCTTATTAATAATCTCAGCAGGAATCGGGGCTAGAGCATGGACAAGCAATGGTTGAGCTTTTGTAACCCAGCAGTCCCACCAAAAACGAACCTTTTTGCCATCTCCAATATTTCACTGAATCCCCATTATTGTATCCATCCATACTTTACCAATGGACTTCCACAAATATGAACCATTTCTCGTTGGCAAGACTGATGGCAAGTTCTCTTTATTGGACCCATACTTTGTAAGTAATACTCTGGTCCAAAGGCTGCTAGGGGATGAAATAAGATTCCACCCCACTTTCATCAGCAATGCTTTATTCATTACTTCCAGATTTTTGAAGCCTAAACCACCACAGCTCTTAGGTTGACAAACTTTATCCCAACTCACAAGACTCATCTTCCATTGAGGATTAGCTCCACTTCAAATGAACTTTTTACAAGCCTGATCAATTTTAGCTTTGACACACATGGGAAGACTTGTAGTTTGCATGGCATAGATGGGTACAGCTTGGATGACGGATTGAGCAAGAGTTATTCTACCAACTAAAGACAAATGCGACGCATTCCACCCAGAAAGCCGTCTCTCTACAATATCAACGATGCCTTGGTAAATATTCTTAGACACCCGCGAATAAAGAAGAGGCATTCCAAGATACCTTCCAAGATTAGCCGGGACAGAGAAACCCAACATCTAACTAATTTTTCTAGTTGTACATGTGGAAACATTTTTAGAAAAAAATATATGAGTTTTAGCCTTATTGACCTTTGCTCCAGAGCTAGTACAAAAGACATCCAGTACTGTATTTATAACTTTAGCTTGATCACAAGAAGCTTCCGCAAGCAATAGGAGGTCATAAGCAAAAAACAGATGAGTAAGAGGGGTTCCATGCCGAGCAAGCCGAATCGGTTTCCATTCTCCCATATTGACTGCATGACAGATTCCATGGCTGAGCCTCTCAATGCAAAGGACAAAAATATAAGGAGATATAGGATCCCCTTGTCTTATTCCCCTTGATGGAAGGAAATCATCCATAAATTCTCCCTCCCAAAGAACATTCATCCGAGCAGTGGTGATGCAATTCATTGTAATATGCACAAAATCAGTGGGAAGTCCTGCTTCGAGGAGAGTTTCTTGAATAAAGTCCCAACTAAGCCTATCATATGCCTTTTCCAAATCTACTTTAATAGCCATCTGCCCCCTGTTTCTAATTTTCCTTCTCATAGAATGTATAATCTCTTGTGCCACGACAATGTTTTCAATAATGTGTCGACCCGGCACAAAACTCATTTGGTAGGGACCAATGAGTCCTGGTAAGATAGCTTTCAACCTGTTCGCAATAATCTTTATTACAGTCTTATAAGTCACTGTGTATAAGCTAATAGGCCGGTACATTCTGAAAGAAGTGGGATGGTCCGTCTTTGGGATAAAGACTACTAAGGTCTTATTAATCTCTGATGGAATATTTCCACTCCTAAAGATCTCCCTAATAAAACGGCAGAAAGAAGGACCTACAATGTTCCATTCAGATTGGTAGAAGATGGCATGGAGGCCATCGACACCAGGAGCTTTGAGGGGCTTCATGCTGAAAATTGTGTGTTTAATTTCATCATCATCCACATGGGCATTCAGCGAGGGCACACACGCAGTGTCAATGGTTGGATAATAACCTGTAAAAGGATACTGTGTGAAGGTTGCTTGATCGTTTGTATAGAGGTCTAAGAAGAATTGAACAACATGGGCTTTAATATATGCTACATTATACAGCCATTGTCCAGTATTACTCTGAATTACATCAATCATATTCTGACGTCTTCAAGTAAGAGTTTTCTGATGAAAGAAAGTAGTATTCCGATCCCCATACATAATCCAGTCCTTTCTTGATTTCTGATGCCACAATAATTCTTCTTGAGTAAGAACTTGCTCCAATTTTACTTTTAATTTTAGCTCCAATCGAACTAGGCTCTGTTTAGTGCAAGTCTTAAGAACTCTCTGGATCCCTCCAATTTGAGCTAGAAGATTTCGCTTTTTATGAAAAATATTTCCAAATGTGTTCTTATTCCAAAGAGAAACATTGGTAGTAAAACGTTGGACTGCCTCAAGGTAGGAGTCATCAAACCCCCAACTAGAATTCACTAAATTCTGGAAGCCTTTATCAATAAGCCATGCAGCCAGGAACCGAAAAGGTTTATTCCCTCTACCCCGTTCCTCGGCCTTCTCAAAACGCACCAAGACAGGTCTGTAATCAGACGCAATTTTTGGGAGGTGAAGGACAGTATTGTCAGTGAATCTAGCCATCCAATCTTCATTGCAGACTGCCCTATCTAAACGTTTAGCTAAAGTGCCCCTTGACCAAGTGAATTTAGGTCCTTTAAATTGGAGGTCATATAACTTGTTAGAGTGCAACCAAGTTCTAAACAGCCCACAAATACCACTTCGATGTGAAGAGCCCCCTCTTTTTTCTAAAGTATATATAATAGAATTAAAGTCCCCTCCCACGAGCCATGGCCCCTGAACTGTAGTAGCCAGCCTCTCTAACTAGCTCCAAAGATCCCTCCTTTTGCATTAACTAGGACTAGCATAAATAGTCATAACCCATGAAAAGACTACATTATTTTTAGATATATTAAAATGAATAAATTGTGTGTGATTTGAAACAATTTCCACATCATAGCTATCATCCCACAACAACCAAATACCGCCAGAAAAACCACTGGCCTCAACTCTATGATACTTGTTAAAACCACTTCTTCTGATGAACTCATCAGCCTTAATGCCATTAATACGGGGTTCGAAGATAGCAACCATCAATTGTTTATAAGTTTTCACCAAAGTCTGAAAAGATCGACGGAAGTTTGGAGAAGCAGCTCCTGGACATTCCAAAACATAATTGAATCAACCATTTAAATTAGGAGAAGATAAAGAGAAATACCCTACGCAAAAGGCTCAGTAGCCTCTTGGATCGCCGCCATAACATTCTCTTCATCCAGGGACACATCGCCTTCTGACGATACCATTTCAGAGTCACTATCTCCCATGTAATCACTGTCATCACCATCATCATCATTCTTCAACTTCTCTGTAATTGCATTAGCCACTTTGTCAGGGGAGTGGCCATCATGATTCGTAAATTGGCCATGAAATTGCAGGGAGTTATGGTTCATAGGGGGTCAAGGCCAAAGGAGGTACTTCGAGTATGGTTAGGTGGTGTATCAGTGGCAAAGGACACGGCTGAGTGAAATAGAAGGTTTAAGCTAGTTGTAACATTAGTTGGGTTTTAGTGGCGAAGTTGGTTTGCATGTTGGGTACGTAGTTTACGTTGGGATTGCATGGGAGTGGGCCGAGTAGAGTCAGGTAAATGACTAGGAATTGCATTATTGGGGGCCATGGCATCTTGGTTTCCTTGGTCATTTAACTGGGTGTAGGCCTGCTTTTTCTTATGGTGGTTAGGTGTTTTTGGGGGTTTAGAATAAACAAAGTTATGGGAGGTGGCAGGCACGTGATTGTTCAAGGCCGAGGGTGTATATCCCTTAGGATCTTCCTCTTGTATTTTATCAATCTCTTCAGCCAAAATGCCATGCCAAGATTCTTTACCAAAACTACTCCAGTTACCTAGAGCAAGGTTAATATTCTATTTTGAGTTTAAAACCAAAATTGAAGTTATTTTGGAAGTAATCCAATGTGTTCAAGACCTCCAATAAGGCGTGTTCGAAGAACTATTCCAAAAGGGATACGTCTAAGAAGAATTCGCACTCAATGGACTATTGTTCAACTATATCGATTATTGCAAAGAAGACAACCTCTATGAGACGGATATTTGGATATTCCAATAAGAATTGTTTCAAGTCTCTGAGTGCCATAAGGAATGATTGATGCTTGTAATAAACTTGTTCAAAGAATATTTCCAGAACACCAAATTATATTTTATGGTCAAATTTTTTATTTTATGTTACACATTATTTAGACACAATGTTTAGCACAAAATCTATTGATACTAATAAAATTTTAAAAAAATTAAATCGGTCTATTGATAATATTTGGAAAAGAAGAGTGTCCTATGTTTTCATTCAAGATAAAACATATTATGTCGATACTAGTGATATTCCAAATAATATACATGATGGTGAATCAAATGCTCATTGCACTTATCGTCGAAAAAACTGGGAGGAAGATAATACAATTGTAAAAGCTACAATTTTAAGATACATGCAAGATGAACTTATTCTTTTATTTGAAGATCATATGACTGCAAGAGAAATGATAAAAGCCTTAGCAGCTAAATATAATGCTAAATTTTAAACTCATTGCTTCAAAAATTTAATGGAATGTACATAGAAAAGGGAAGGAATTATCATTTTTAGGTAATACAATTACTAATAAAATGCAAGTGTCTATAGTTCTTAATAGCCTACCACTATCATGGGATTCGGTTGTTACATCTTTAAATTGTTTAGGTCAAGTTTTGACTCTAGACACTTTAGCAAAAATTTTGGCACTTGAAGAAGAAAGAAAAATCGTCGAAAATGCTCAAATTTGATGTTGATGGAAGATTCTTCTAAGCCTTCTAAGCAATTCAAGAACCAAGAGAAAAGAAAGAAGACAAATAAGAAAAGTAAATGGCTACAAAAAAATAAGAAAAATGAATGTTTCAAATGTGGCCAAGTTGAACATTTCAAGAAAGCTTGCCCAACGATCAAAACGATTGAAAAAGTTGGGCAATGAATGAAAGAGCTTACTTTTACTATCTCATAATCTTTGATGATGGAGCCTAGCTCGAATCATTAGTGGATAGACTCTAGAGCTACTTGTCATATGGCAAAAATCTAAAGATGGCTAGATTGTGGAGCTACCCGTAATATGGCAAAAATCTAAAGATGGCTTGCCCATTCTGATTTACCATTTACTTTCGGGGGAGAGGCTTTTAGTACAACAATGTATATTTTAAATAGGGCCACCACAAAGTCCAAAGAATTAGTTCCTTATGAATATTGGACTGGTACATTAGGATGGCCAACGAACCGAGGGACATGTAGCACGGCAGGAGCATGGCACGTGTCCGTATGGCACGACATGGCACGAGTATGTTTTAGTTGGATAAGTGGCACGACACGCATGCGGGCTGGGATGCACTGGGTTTAGAGTTTTTGGCACATGGGCCTTCAAAGCACAATACGATTAGAGAATGGCTAAAGTACAATAGGTGAAATGATCCGCAATAAGCACATTTCACTTTTTAATAAAAATACACTTAAAATTTTATGATTTTACAAATAATATAAAATTGAATGTTTTAATATATTTTAGTAGCATAATTTTTTTAAATTTATTTAATGCTTAGTTAAAAAAATTCTAATTGTTTTATGTTTATAATGTATTAAATGAATTGATGATATCATGATTTTAATAAGTAAAATTATAAATATAATGATTTCATAAAATGTATGTATTAACATTATTATGAACTATAAACTATCACTCAATATAAATCTAAGCTAATAGTTAAATTAACCGTTCAGAAAAAATTATTACTACTATTATTGTTGTTATTGTTGTTAAGTATTAAAATAGAATTCTATTAAGTTTTGCAGTCTCATATCCTTAGATTAGACAAATCAAGTGTCCTATTAGTAGAGATGGCCAACGGGCCGACCCGGTCATCAAAGGAAGGCCCATGCGAGCTCGTGTTCATGTTGTGCTGTGCCTATTTTTTTTTTTTCCTTAGATCTAGCTGGGCACCAGGTTTGTGTCGTGCCGTGCAATACCTAAGAAAAACACATGTTTTTTTTTTCTTTTTCTAATTTTTTTAAGAGGGTATGCCAAGTTGTTAGCGTACTTTTTTCAAGCCTACGTACTTTTTTTGGTTCCACATATCTTTAGTCAAATTCAATAAAATCAAAAGTTCAAAACTCAAGTCCATATTCAATAATAACAAACAACTAATAGTAAGATAATATAATACTAACTACTAAATTAGATGCTACAAACCTAAACCTTTAATAAATAAGCTTAAAAATCAAACTTATGAATGTAAATTTATCGAATACCCAGATAACAGTTCAATATATAGATTTTATCATAATGAAAAAGGCTTAATAGTTGTTGTTCTAATAAAACAAGTAAATCCTTTAAAAAAATATTATTATTACACTAATATGCAGATATCTCTAATAATAACTCATCTTTGGAAGTAAATCAAGGGATATAAGATGTAAATCAAGATTCTTTACAATCGTTTAAGCATAATAAATTCTCTACACAACCTATGCTTAATGGGAAGGAAAAGAGTAAGAGAACCTTCTTCGAAGCTTAAAGATTATTATGTTTATAACAAATTGAATCATTAGATGAGCTTGAAAATATAAAGAGGTTATAAATGTTGGGGAAAAATTAGGTTTTTAAATTTTTTATAAAATCTTTTGAAGATCGCTCTCATATAATATATAAGAATTTGTATTCTAGAAATCGTACCTTGAAAATCCGATTTGGCTTTTTCCGTTGAAGTGATTTAGGCTCCTGGATCACAATCCGCCACAACCACTCCTGTTAGATCACGATCATGCACCACCACGCTTGTTAGATCACGAACTGTCACCAATGATCTTCCAGGTTATGACTCAGGTTCAATCTGCACTTGACGAGTGGGCGCCTTTATCACTACCAAAGCAACTAGCACGAGAAAATTTTTCTCTCAACAATAGAGAGAAAAGTCTTTTTCTCTGATTTGTATAAAGTGACTTCTTTTTTTTTTAGAGAAAATAAGCCTTATATATCTTCCTTTAATGAAAACCCTAGGCTCCAAATAATAATAAAAAATAAAATTCACGTTACTTTTTATTTTATAGGGGACCCACCATGTAAAATAACATAAGGCCCCTTATACATAAGCTAATTAAATGGAGCCTCCCACTAAATGATATATTTAGGCTTTTGACCCAAATAGCTAGTTATCTTGCTTATTAGTCCAGTAGTGGTGCAGTCAATTAAATGAGCTAACCCGGGGATCATTTGGGAACATACAATAGTGGCTACAATAATTAGGCTTGTAATTAAACTAGCCCAATTATTTAATTCCAAATCTACTCCACTAAAAGATTGGAACTGACTTCCATAATTGTATGCTCGAATAATAATTCGTCCCAAGCCACATTGATTTCTTTACTGCACAATCCTTTGTACCACATCGTTAATTAAATTGATATCTCAACTGTCCAATCAATTTAATAACATCTTATTCCTTGATCCTTACTGGTTTTCTCTAATGATCATTTTCAACATACTAAATATGTTGACACACTCTGGCCAGAGAATTCTATGATCAAGTGCCGAAAACCCATCAAGAGATGTGTTGTACAAATTCTATATTGTTAATCCATAACTCCAATACTCATAATTGCTCCCACCAAGATACCGGGTAATCTTGACCACAAGAATGTGTCGTGCCCATTGGTAACTCAAATGGAATAACAATTACAATCATGAAATCATAATTAACTCAAGATTAAGATTACAGTAAAATCAACGCCTATGAGATTTAATAAGTCTGACAGTTATTACAAAGTTAATTAAATCTCATATGTGATCCTGTTCAATGTAGTCGTACTACATCAATAAATTCATACATGATTAAGACAAATCATTCAATGAATTTATTACAGTCTATACCTAAATAAAGTGCCCAACTTTATTTATCAACTGCGAACTAAATTTATTTAATCATAAGATAACTTGTATTTATGTCTTCTGTGAATCCACATGGTGATCACATAAATACATATAATATGATTAAATGGACTTTAATACAAATATTAATGCAATTAAGATATTTGAATAAAATACCTCATTTATTTTATTAATCAGAAAAATAGTTTATTACAATTAAATAAACACATATGCTTTTAAAGAGCATATTTTCCCAACAATAAATTCATCAGATTCAACTGAATGGTTGAAAGCTATGGAAGAAGAAATAAATTCAATTAATAAAAATTAAGTTTGGGAATTAACAGACCTCCTACAAGGAAGAAAGGCTATAGAATGTAAATGGTTTCTCAAGAAAAAGCTCAAGTCTGATGGAACATTAGAAAGATATAAAGCGAGGCTTATAGCTAAGGGTTATACACAAAAGCCCAAGATACACTATATAGATACTTATTCTCGAGTGGCTAAACTTGTATCTATAAAAGCTCTTATTGCTTTAATTGCTAAATTAGACCTTGAAATGATTCCAAGTTAATGTTAAAATTGCATTCTTAAATGTTGAATTAAAGAAGCCATTTATATGCAACAACAAGAAGATTTTATTGAACATAATCAAGAAAATAAAGTCTATTGGCTTTAAAAAAAATTTTTTACAGTCCTTAACAATCATCTTGCCAATGATATATCACTTTTCACCAAGGAATAGTAGAAATTGGCTATAAAATAAATAAGCTTGATTATGGTGTATATGTTTGGAAAAGTGGGAGTAAAATTACAGTTATATCATTATATGTAGATGATATCTTATTGGTTGGAAATGACATGGAAACGATCAACAAAACAAAATCATAATTGGGATCAAATTTTGAGATGAAAGATATGGGAGAAGCATCTTTTGTCGTACGAATTAAAATTACAAAATCGAACCTTTAGATTATTCTATCTAGATCAATCTAAATATATTGAAAAAGTACATAAGAGATTTAATATAGAGAATTGTATAACAGTATTAACCTGTATGTAAACGACAACATTTGAATAAAGTGTGTGTTCTAAAAATAAACAGGAAGAAGGAGATATGAATACAATTCCATGTGCACAAGCAGTAAGTAGCTTAATATATGCAATGACATCAACTAGACTTGATATTTGTTATGCAGTTAGATTGGTCAATTGATTTCAATCTAACCTAGGTAAAGAACATTGGAAAGTTGTCAAAAGGATATTTAGATATTTACGAGGTACAAAAAACAATGAAATTATGTTTTAGTAAGGGTGATATAATAGTAAAAGGTTTTTTTTAATGCAGATTTTGTTGGAGATCAATATAATGGCAAATCAACAAGTGGTCATTTTTTTTCCTTTTGATGGTACGTTAGCTTCTTCGTCAAGTAAGAAACAAACACATATTGCTAGATATACAATGAAGGCCGAATAAATAGCATGTAGTATGGCAACATCATAGGTCGTATGGATTGGATGTCTCATTGAAGAATTGAAACTTGGTTTACTAAATAAACCAATCAATGTGTTTTTATGATAATAAGTCTACTATCTCTCTAATAAAAAGTAAAGCAAATAGTTCTAAAGGATAACACATTGATGTTTCTTATCACTATATACAAGATATAGTGGAACACAGAAATAAAAGTTAACTATATTTCTTCACGAGAGATGGTAGCTGACCCTATAATCAAGGGGTTAAATTTAAATAGTTTCTGTCATGACCCAACCTACACCTAGTAAGATAATGTCCGCTTTGTGCCTTAAAAAGGCTCGTACAGGTTTGTTTCTAGGGCGCCCATACACCCCAAAACGCGTATTGCCAATTAAGGTGTGGATTAGTCCTTATAAACCCAGTATCTCTCCCGTACTTTGTCGGTGTGGGATTCGCTTAAGGTGTTACATATACCCCCCTTAAGGACTCAGCGTCCTCATTGAGGTTTGCCCCACCATTGCTCAAGAGGACACGCAAAGCCGCTCTGATACCATAATATCATGACCCAACCCAGACCTAGCAATATATTGGTCGTTTTGGGCCTTAACAATGCCCGCACAGGTTTGTTTTTAGAGTGCCCATACACCCCAAAACGCATCTTACCCATTAAGGTGTGGACCACTCCTTATAAACCCAGCATCTCTCCGGACTTTGCCGATGTGAGATTCGCCTAGGGTGTTATAGTTTCAATAAGCATGCAGATGCAATAAGATTAAAATTCCCCTAGGCCTAGGTGTTCCACACATGAAAGAAAATTCTAGTTTAAAAGTTCTTGGGGACGCCTAAGAAATTAAACTAGAATATATTAGTTAATTAAAATAATTTTTTAGTCAAAATTGACACATAAATAATGGATATTATAAATCAATCAAGAATGTATGTATATCTTAATGGTTGTCTATAATCTTGAAATTACTTTGTTTGGAATAGTAACGATGAAATTGGATCCAAGGAAATTTAATAAGTTATTATTGTCAAATAATAAAGAAAGTTTTATATCTATGTCTAATTAATAAATACGTCCAAGCGGGAGCTAATGATCATTATTAATATATATAACGTTCAATGGACATAATTATTAATTAGGATATGTCTCTTGAAATAAGCTAATACAATTTAAATAAATTATAACTACTTTCTTAAAGGACATGATTAATTCTCAAGAGATTCACAACTTCCCTTATAACTTAAAAGTCATGTATGTATAAAAAAGTTTGATGAACAGACATCAATAGTTTGTAAATAGACCCTATTATACATATTCTACATCATCAATAATTATGAGTTTAAGATATTGAGAGTTCTTAGAAACTCATTTGTCTCAATGACTCTTAGTTATAAGTGATTTCTAGTTTAAAAATAATTATCTTAGTATTTCTTCTATAGGAACCAACAATAGATTGATAGCACCTTCATGTGTGTAAGCCAAACTTGCTTAAGTTGTTAAATATTTTTGTAGATCATCACATGTGTCTCTCTACTATGTATAGGAAGTATTGTTTGGGACATAATTTTGTCACCATTTATTATTGGAACGGGATTCGGGATATTTGGAACTCCCGATCGGAATCCCAAATATCCTGATTGTGTTGTAAAGTGAAGTTTAAATCTAAGTTTCCTAAAACATATAACAAGTTGAATCGATGAAGCACTAAAATCTAACATGCCAATCATGTAGTATGATAGGTCGATTCGATAAAAAAAAAAAAAAGAACTGAGATGTTAGTCAAACATGTCGTTTATAGTAGAATTTGCAGCATATGACAAAAAGCTCACATCATCTAGAACATTTGGAATTCCAATTGAGATTTGAAATTTTAAAGGGGAAGGAATTGTGACACATTTTTTGTATCAATTTATTGCTTGGGTCAGACAATGGCGGACCAACAGTTGGGCTAGACCGGGTTGTAGCCCAGTCTAGTCCATAAAAAATCATTTAAACCCCTTCTGTTTTGATTAAGTTTATATAAGGATGAGTTTTTATTTTATTTTTATATACATCCCTAATTCAGTTACCCTTATGTTTTCATCAAATTTCATAAAACAATAGAGTTTTTACTTTATTTTCAAATATATCCCTAATTCAATTATAATTTTTTCCAACTGAAATTAATGACTTATTTTATAAAAAGATAAAATTATATATTTATTCAATAGATTGAAAATATTAGGGGTCTAAAATATTGTTAATGCTTTAATTTGTTTATAAAATTTTAATTGAAAAAAAGTATGTCAATGTAATATAACATTGTCACTAGTATTAAAAATAAAAACATATAATAACAATTATGAAAATTTTCATAAATTTTTTTATGTGAATCTTGAGATTTTATTTATTAGTTACATTAACTAAAAGGATAAGTTAGAAAGTAAAATTTGACTATTTTGAGAAGATTTTGATAGAAAAAACATAAGCATTTGATTTTTTAAAAAGAGTCAGAGTGCCTTGCAAAGAAATAACGGCACGCAAATACCTTTTTGCTGAGTTAGAGTTTAGTTTATTATTTAAATTCTAGACTAATTATATTTTTATAATTTAAAAATATGAATACATTTTAATTGTTTTACTTATTTAAGCCTGGTTATTAAGTACTTTTCAAAATAAAAGTTGTACTTGTAATTTTTAATTGATTATAATTACATGTATTGATTTATTCTAACTTGAAATTCCTCATTAATTTATTAATTCTTATATAATTAGATGTCATTATAGTTTGCAATGTTAGATTTCATAATTGGAAAATAGTATTTTTATATTTGAATTATCTTTTGTTTTTTACTCTTTTTGTATAATTATTTTTGTTTAGAGTACATATGCTGTGAAAAATTTTAATATAATCGCAAGCGCATAAATCTACAGATAAAATAGCGGTAACGAGGTTGAACCCACAAAGATTGTTATAAATTGAAATGTCTAATTTAAATCTAAAATTAATATTAATCCTAACCTAGTTGAGCAAATTGAGTTTTTAATAAAATTAAACCAATTAAACTAAGAAAACAATTAAAACAAAGGAGAATTCAATAAGACAAAAATTAAAATGGTTTCAGAATCTGCCATTATTCAACTAGTAATTATCTAAATATTAATTAATCCTCAATTTTAGAGTGACAACTCGAAATCAATCTATGTCATTTCATGAATATAATAATTAAGCCCAATTAAAATTAATCTTGTGTAGGTTCTTTTTCTGCTTAATAGTATGATATCTAAGAATCTCATGTAACCATAGTGAATAACAAAGAGTTAAAATTTTTTTAAGTACTATGTGTAAACAATTTAATGAAAGACATAGAATCAAAGATAATTATGTATAAACTTTATAAATCAAAGCATAGATTTAATCGAATATTAATGTTAACAATCAATAATGCATAACAGAATTGATAAAAATATTTTAATAACATCAAACTAATTATGTGAAACAAAAACCATAATCATCAAAGCACGCATATAAGGAATTAATTAAATAAAAAGATAATTATTTCATTGAATATGGTTTCATCTTTAACCTCAGTATAAGAAAATAAACTAGACATACTTGAATTGGGAGCAACAAAATAAATAAACCAGCTATGGAGAATTAAATTGCTGATGTTGTCGCTGCTCTCTATTCTCTACCGATTACTCTCCTTTTTCTTCCTCTCTGGCAGCTTCCCCCTCTCTCCGTCCAAAAGCCAAAAGCTTGCTTATATAGTCTTCAAAATGCGCCCACCTTTTCAATTCTAAAGCCAAAAGGCATAGCCTTTAATTTGTTTTGCTTCACTCACGTGCCCACCACTTAGAATTGCATTAGGATCTCTTTTTCCACTTATGAAACCCAAGTGTGGGTCCCTTTAAATTGCTTTCCATATATTACAATGTCATGCAATTTCTTCTCACGTGCTACCTACTTTTAAAGCTAAAATCACTTTCTCTCCTTTGTCCACATGGGCATGATGAATGAATTTGTTGAGTTCGGTTCCTTGGCTTGATTTCCACATGCATGTATGTCAATTGCTTCCAAATATCAATTAATCTTTAATGCTTCTGAAATTGAGCTCTTTTATGCCCTTTTCATCCATAATCTCAAATAAATTCCCTATTTAATACAACAATTCAATTAATTAAAAATAAGAATAAAAATAACTAGCAATTAAATAACAAAGGGTAAAATATGTATATATATTATGCTCATCAAATACCACTAAATTTAGATTTTGTAAGTTGTTGTGAAAATTTTAATGTATTCGCAAGCGCATGAATCTAGAGATAGAATAGTGGTAACTAGGTCGATCCCACAGGGATTGTTATAAATTGAAAAGTCTAATTTAAATCTAAAATTAATATTAATTATAACCTAGTTGACCAAATTGAGTTTCTAAGAAAATTAAACCAATTAAACTAAGAAATTAAAATAAAGGAGAATTCAATAAGATAAGAATTACCAAGGTTTCAGAATCCACCACTATTCAATTAGTAATTGTCTAAATATTCATTAATCCCCAATTTTAGAGTGACAACTTGAAATCAATCAATTGTCTAAATATTCATTAATCCCCAATTTTAGAGTGACAACTCGAAATCAATCTATGTCATCTCATGGATATAACAATTAAGCCCAAATAAAATTAATCTTGTGTAGGTTCTTTTTCTGCTTAATAGTATGACATCTAAGTATCCCATGTGAACATATTGAATAACAAAGAGTCAAAGTTTTCCTAAGCACTGCATGTAAACAATTTAATGAAAGACATAGAATCAAAGATAATCATGTATAAACTTTATAAATCCAAGCATAGATTTAATCGAATATTAATCCTAACAATCAATAATGCATGATAGAATTGATGAAAAGATTTTAATAACATCCAATTAATCATGTGAAATAAAAACCATAATCATCAAAGAACATATATGGGAATTAAATAAATAAAAAGATAATTAATTTCTTGAATAGGGTTTTATCCTTAACCTCAGTATAAGAAAATTAGCTAGACATACTTGTGTTGGGAGCAACAAAATAAATAAAGTCACTCATGGAAACCGAACTGCTGCTGCCCAGCCTTGTGTCTTGCATCTGCAGCTCTCGCTTCCTGAACTTTTTGTCCTCTCACGGCTCTCTTCTCTCCAAAAGCCAACACTCCCTTTTATAATATTTGAAATGAGCCCCACCTCTTAAATCCTAAAGCCACAAGACTTGGCCTTTTATTTGCTTGGCCACCGAGTCCTATTATGATTCTAATAACCAAACCAACTTTTACAAGCTAAAGTCCAAAGCTTGCCACGTAATTGAAAACATAAAAGCCAAAAGCTATTGATTTCCTTCCTTTATTCCACTTTGACTTTCCAATCAAAGCCTTAATTAAAAGCTTTGTTTAATGTGTTGCCCATTTTAGCTTTAACTTTTTTCTTTGTTTGCACAAGCATGGAGAATTCAATTTATTGGCTTCGGTTTCTTTGAACAAAATTTCTTGAACATCTCCTTAATTACTTCCACAAATTGATTTGATCTTCAATACTGTCCAATTGTTATTCTTTACGTACTTTTCATCCATAATCTTTAATTAATTCCCTATGCAATAAAATAATTCAAATAATTAAAAATAATAAATAAACATAACTAGCAATTATATAATAAAGGGTAAAATATGTATGTATTATATGCTCATCATAAGTCATCGAGCAATGATTAGTATTAAAAATTGTCTAATTATCAAGCGATAATAATATTATTTTGTGCTTATGTTATAATTTATATTTGTGTTTACGCAATATATTAGGAATTATTAATTATGTTTTAAATATATCTAATTTTGTGTATTTTTGTGTGTTTATTAGGTAAAATATTAATTTCACGTAATTTGAGGCTCCAAACAGATAAACGAAGGTCAAATTTGGATTCCGGAGGTCCGAAAACCTTAAGATCAGTCAAGATCGGCTTAAAATTAGTCTTGTGTAAAAAAAATTGACTTTTTTTGTTGACCGAGCACTGATTGGATGATGAAATGATCTTACAATAGATATGAGTGCATGTGATAGCCGGTAATTTTGACTAAATTTCAACCATTCATGATTCCATAGCCATGATTGTGCCACGTGGCAATAGTTGGTGAAGCAAGTTGTAAGATCCGAATCTTTGTATTCAAGTCGACCGGATCCCCCCATTAAACCGCCAAATTTCAACCGTTCTTTGGGCAAATCGAACGAGTCAAATGATGCCACGTGTGATGTTGACTTTTAAAGTTTGACCAGCCATTGGATCTTGATCTAAAGGTTGTGAGGAGCACATGCATGAAGCTTATAATGGACCGCAACACACTGGATTATGAATTTATTTTTCTATAAATAGAGCCTCATTTTATGTTTTTAATCATCTCTCTACAACTCTCTTCTTCTCAAATTCTCTCCATCTCCTTGTAATCTTGATTTTCATGTGTGTTTTTAATATTTTGTATAATTATTTTTATAAACAAAATTAGTTTTATTTCCAATTTTAGTTGTTTTTATTACTTTTAATTATAAGTAATTCAATTTTACTACTTCTTTTTATTTTAATTATGCTTAACTAAATAATATTAGTTAGGGGAAGGTGAAACTCTTAGGAAATAAATATGATTTAAGCAAATTCTATTTTTAATTTTATAAATTAAATTATTTTCTATTTAATTTTATACATATTTTATATTTTGAAATTTTGATTTATTGTAGACAAACAAATGAATTTGGCACAATAAATTCTTAATATCTTAATATAAGGTATGGTAAAATGGTATTTTGACTTATTATAGACAAATTAAATTTTGGCACAATAAATACTTAATCCATCATAAAATTAAAGGGAAAATAATAATTTATATAATTAATCTTTTGGGCAATAAATCTAAAAAAACAGCAAAAAGAATTTATTAAGTTTTATTTACTTCTAAGAGTGGATCCATAACTCTAACTAACTCAATTTCATAGTTTCATTTAAATTAAGTTGTTTATATTTAAGTTTTAATTTCAATTTTTAGTTAAAATAAAATAAACAAATTAAATCTTTTCTTTGTGGATCGACCTCGGACTCACCGAGTTATTATACAACAAGACACTCTTATACTTGGGAGTTAAAAATTACTTTTAAGTTGTGTCAAGCAAAACTAAAAATAAAAACAAAAGTAAAAATAACGAAAAATAAATCCTAGCTAAACCACTTTCACAGGCAATCGCGATTGCATTTAGCGTATGCAACAAACCTTTAAACCCTTAGGTGGCCCTAGTGGATGAGTTATAGTCTCATGAGAGCTTCAGTGATGATACCCACAAACATCATTTTAATAAAATAAAATAAAATAAAAAGAACAAAAAACTTTAAATAAAACATGAAAATAGCCTCAAAAATTGCATAAATTATATACCTCAAAGAAAATTTTAAATATTGGCAAAGTTCTAACTTTAATTCATTAGTCAATCTCATCTCTCTTTTGATTCTTGTAGTGTATGTGAATCAATTCAATCAAATCTATTCCCGAAATCCTCAATATCAACAGTCTTCACCTCGAACAAAGAAAAGACTAGGTCAAACTAATCTTATCATCTTAATCTCCAAAAAAACTTTTCACAGGCTTTTCTGTGCATTTTCTTTTGATTTTTTTTTTCATTTCAGCATTTGCATTTTTTTCTTTCTTTTTTTTAACCATTGTCAAGAGCTTTTACTCTACCCCCTTAAGGTAGTCTTCTTCTCATGGTATATTATCTTCTACATACTGGTGGTATATAGGCCCAAATTACTCAAAGATAGCTTCACTCTTAAGGGTTATAGGTAGTTATTTCTGACTTTCGTGCCTGTGTATACTATTTTGTATTGTGGAGATAAGAATCAAGTCAAACAGTCATTTACTCAATATAAAATTCTCAACTTAGGCTGCGTCAATCTCATATTTCAAGTCAAAATTATGAGAAAAATATTAATATTAGTGCTCATAATTTAAGAATCTCAATCAAGGTGAACTAACACAAGAATCAAGTATAAACTAAGACAATATTCAACCATTTCTAATAACCATATTCATTGTCAATCAAGTTTTTGTCATTGGCTTTTCACATAAAAACAAAAATAAAATAATTTTTTTTGAATTTTTGAAATTTTTTATTTTTTTAATAACAAACAAAGCATACACTATTCCCACCCCAAACTTATTCGGAAAATTGTCCTCAATGTTTCACAAAAAAAAAAAGATATGCATGCAAAAAGATGAGAAAAAAATAAAAACATAATAAAAGAAAAAGTTGGAAAGAACACACTTGAATGGGCTGGGGAAACCTAAAAGAAAATGACAACTAAAAAAAACGTTAGAAGAAATATAAATAATAATAATAATAAGCAAAATAAATAAAATCCTCCTAAACTAACTAATTAATGCAAACAACAAATCAACCAGGATCAACAAGAATTTGTTGAAAATCGAAGCAATTATACAGAAAATACCAGAAAACATAATTGACTATGCACTGGAGCATTTTATTGATAAAAGGATGATAGTAATGAAACTCCTTAATTTCGCACTGTTTTGATCTCTTTTGTTCCAAGCTTACATGAGAGTTATCTGAAGTAGTATTAAAATCTAACAATTTAAGCATTTTAGATCTTACCACCTTTTTCATGTCAGAATGTGACCTATGTCACACTTTTTTAAGAAGTAGCTCCAACTTGAATGGTTCAGTTTTCTCTTCAAGAGGAAGTGACTCAATCTTTTCTTTCCACTTAACTAGATCTATGATAAAAGTCGAATTAACTTCTTCAATACCACTGTCAACATCAACAGATAAATCAAAGTCAGTTGTGCATGGTGGTAATGGATTGTCACAGTGGTTAGAAATAAATGAGTCATCAATTGATACTTCTATCATATCTACTTCAACGACTTCATCATCGTCTTGTGTCTGTTTGGGAACATTAAAAATATTTAATTCCATGGTCATGTTACCAAAAGACAATTGCATGTTTCCAGTCCCGCAACTAATATAAATATTAGTTGTAGCTAAGAAATGATGACTTAGAATAACTGGGGTGTGTTTCTTAGGATCTTGTACACGCTGAGTATCAATAACAATAAAATCAACAAGATACTAAAATTTGTCAATTTGTATCAACACGTCCTCTATAATACCACGAGGTATTTTCATTGACCTATCAGTAAGTTGCAAAATAATAGAAGTTGACTTTAACTCACCTAGTCCAAGATGCATGTAAACAGAATAAGGCAAGAGATTAACACTAGCGCCTAAGTCAATAATGATTTATCAAACAATTAGTTCCCTGTAACATATAAGATAGTAGGAGAACCAGGATCCTTAAATTTTTGTGGCATTTTACATTGAAGTAAATTGCTAATTTGTTCAGTTAAAAATGCATTTTTTGTGACATGCAAATTTCTCTTTTTAGTGCATAAATCCTTCAAAAACTTAGCATATGAGGGAAATTGCTTAATAGCATCAAGTAAAGGGATGTTTATACTTACCTACTTGAAGATTTCCATAATCTCACCTATTGAAGTCCCTTTCTTTACCTTTATTAACCTTTGAGGAAAATGAGTCTTAGGAATGTAAGCTGGTGGGCCACTTTCTTCTTGATCATTGGGTGATGTCTTGTTATGGAACTGCATCTGCAGAAGTAGGTTTGGATGTCTTTCTTGTTCGAACCTCCACCTTATTGTCAAATAATTTTCCTCTTCTCAAGGTCATAATAGACTTTTCTTCTTCATGAAGATGGCTTGAACTTGATCCAACTTCATGTACTCCTTTAGGATTAGGAACTAGTTGACTTGAGAATTTTCATTTTTCTCTCTCAGCCACAATGGTTGCTAGTTGACCCAATTGATGTTCAAGCTTTAAAATAGCTTGAGTGTTTAACTGAAAGACTTGTTGGGTTAACTAAATGAAACTTTGAAGTGTATCCTCTAAAGAAGATTTTCTTTATTGAAGTGTAATAAATTGAGGCATAGGCTATTGGGCAGGAGGATATACTTGGTTAAGAGGGACAAATTGTTGATTAGGCATGCTAAATTGTTGCCCTCCTTGGTTCGACAAATGTTGATTTTGTTTCTAAGAAAAATTAGGGTGATTCCTCCAATTAGGATTATATGTGGATGAATATGGACTATTGAAGGATTTTTCATTCGATTGGAAGGCATGTACTTGCTAAGAGTAAGCCTCTGGATAGGCTGGTAATGATGGACAATTATGTGCTGTATGAGATAAGTTAGAACAAAGAGCACAAACCTCATTAGCTACACTAGGATGATGATTCATTGATTGGTTCATAGTTAAGGCATCTACTTTCCTAGAAAGTATGGCTAGAGTAGCTTTCACATCAAAATCATCATTAACTTCATATAGACCCTTTCTAGAAACTTGAGATAATTTATCTCTTTGATTTGAAAAATCCCAGTGTTGAGAGTTCTCAGAAAGTGAATTAAAGAAATCTCATGCACCCCCTTCATGTAAGTTCAAAAATCTCCCATCATTCATAGACTTTACCATATGATGATTTGACATGGTTAAATCATTATAAATGCATTGTATAAGTCTCCATTTCTCAAAACCATAGTGGGGACACTTGAAGAGTAAATCATTAAATCTTTCCCAACACTTGTAAAATTGTTCACCTTCTCTTTGATAAAAATCACTTATCTTTCTCCTAATGGCGTTTGTTTTAGACATAGGAAAAAACTTGGTGAGGAACTTGTTACTTAATTCATCCCACGTAGTAATAGACCCAGCAGGAAGTGAATTCAACCAAACTTTCGCTTTGTCTTTTAATGAGAAAGGGAACATACGAAGCCTAATTGACTCATCATTAAAATTTTGAAAACGAAATGTAGAGCATATGTCAAGAAATTCCTTAATGTGCAAATATGGATCCTCTCTCTCTCTCTAACCCATGGAAAGATGGTAAAAGTTGAATGACAGAGGACTTAAGTTCAAAGTGTGTCGCTATAGTTTGTGGCAACATAATACAAGATGGTTGGTTGGTTGCAAGTGGTGAAAAATATTCTCTAAGGGTTTTCTTTGCTTGCACTAGTGGAAGTATTGGCAATAGTCTATTTGGGTCATCCATCAATTCTGAAGAACTATCTTGACTACTATCAATTTTTTACTTTCTTTTGACGAAAGATTTGTTGAATCGCGTTTCCAAACACTCATAAATTAACTGGACAAAGAAAAAAAATAAAACAATAATAATAAAAATAAACAAAATTTAAAAGAAATCAAACAACCAAACATTGAATTTAAAGACAAATAAAATAATATTGTGTTTTTTTATTAAAAAAAATAAAAGACAACCTAAATTATAAATAGTGGAAGAATCAAATTAACCTAAATTAAACTGACTTTCTAGTATAATCCCCAACAACGGCGCCAAAACCTTGTTGTGAAAATTTTTAATATACTCGCAAGTGCACGAATCTAGAGATAGAATAGTGGTAACAAGGTCGAACTCACATGGATTGTTATAAATTGAAAAGTCTAATTTAAATCTAAAATTAATATTAATCCTAACCTAGTTGAGCAAATTGAGTTTTTAATAAAATTAAACCAATTAAACTAATAAAACAATTAAAACAAAGGAGAATTCAATAAGATAAAAATTAACTAGATTTCATAATCCACCACTATTCAACTAGTAATTATCTAAATATTAATTAATCCTCAATTTTAGAGTGACAACTTGAAATCAATCTATGTCATCTCATGGATATAACAATTAAGCCCAATTAAAATTAATCTTGTGTATGTTTTGTTTTTCTGCTTAATAGTATGATATCTAAGAATCCCATGTAAATATATTGAATAACAAATAGTCAAAATTTTCTTAAGCACTTTGTGTAAACAATTTAATGAAAGACACAAAATTAAAGATAATTATGTATAAACTTTATAAATCCAAGCATAAATTTTATCAAATATTAATGTTAACAATCAATAATGCATGACAAAATTGATGAAAATATTTTAACAACATCCAATTAATTATGTAAAACAAAAACCATAATCATCAAAGCACGCATGTAGGGAATTAATTAAATAAAAAATAATTATTTTATTAAATAGGACTTCATTCTTAACCGTAATATAAAAAAATTAGATAGACATACTTAAATAACAACAAAGCAAATAAAACTAGCCATGGAGAATTAAATTGCTCCTGCTGTACCTGCTTTTTCTTCCTCTCTGGCGGCTTCCCCCTCTCTCGGTCCAAAAGCCGAAAGCTTGCTTATATAGTCTTCAAAATGGGCCCACCTTTTCAATTCTAAAGCCGAAAGGCTTGGCCTTTAATTTGTTTTGCTTCACTCACGTGTTTAGAATTGCATTCTTCACTCACGTGTTTAGAATTGCATTAGGATCTCTTTTTCCACTTATGAAAGCCAAGTGTGGGTCCTTTTATATTGCTTTCCATATATTACAATGCCATGCAATTTCTTCTCACGTGCTACCTACTTTTAAGGCTAAAATCACTTTCTCTCCTTTGTCCACGTGTGCATGATGAATGAATTTGTTGAGTTCGGTTTCTTGGTTTGATTTCTACATGTATGTATGTCTAATTGCTTCCACAAATCAATTAATCTTTAATCTTTCCGAAATTGAGTTCTTTTATGCCCTTTTCATCCATAATCTCAAACTAATTCCCTATTCAATAAAATAATTTAATTAATTAAAAATTAAAAATAAAAAAACTAACAATTATATAATAAAGGGTAAAATATGTATATATATTATGCTCATCAACATATTTATAGGGTTTTTCATGTCTTTTATTTGATAAATTAATTTTTACTTATAAATACTTATGTTTACTTTAAAATATAAAATTTTTAGTTTAACGGGATAATATAAAGCTATGTGTTCGCCCCTGCACGAGGGACCATAAAATGATGTGGAAACTCAAGCCATCAGGTCATGTTGGCTGCAAACATGCATGAAACATACTAGATATTAATAGCATCATAACTTTTTTATTTTTTATAGTTAATGCTTAGATTACACCTTTCCATTATGCATGGCCATCTTATTGAGCATTCTTACCTTTCTGTCTCAGGAACTTTATGAGTTTATATTGGAAAATAAAAACTGGTAAAGAAAAAATGAGTTTCGAGGACTTCTCTTTTCTATGTTGCAGAGAAATTATGTGATATAAAAATCTAAGATGATAGGTAAAGATGAAAAATAAATAAATAAAATAAAAATAAATAAAATAAATAATAGCTGTGATACATAGACTAAGACTTGATCAGTCAAAAGCTAGTTAAGAAAGACAGGAAAAAATTGAAGAAAAAATAGAAAGGATTCACTTGTAGGGGAAATTGAACTTGAAACATTGACGATGATACTATATTAGAGAAACCACTTAATTCAAAAGCTTAGATTGATATTAAGCCCCAACAATAATATTAAAGATAAGTTTTAACAATATGCATGCATAACCAATAAATTTAAGATAAGATTAGGTTTGTGTCTAAATCAGTATATAATTTGTTGCGGTGATCATCATATATAGATGCTTGAGTGTCTACTAACCTTTGAAATAATCTTGACAACTAAGTTTTTGTGCATCAACGTTTCTACACAACATAATAAAAACGGTCACAAGTTAAATTTGAATGCTATAAGTGAGGAAAGGGAAGAGTTGTAACACACTTGGGTCAAATGCTTCTTTATACATATACGCACACCAGATATTTCCTCTCCGTTCACACTAGCCAATAAATTTTCAAGTAGCTACAGAAAAAAACTACCTTCTTTTATTCCTTATTTAGTCATACATCATTACTGTCCCTTCGTTTCCATAGTCTGTCTTTGTGCGTCTTCTTGATCTTGGTCCTGATACCATAATTTTAGTCTTCATGTGTTGCTTAATTTGGTGATTCTGAAATTTAAGTGTTGTTATTTATTATTAATTGCATGTTCTAGCTAGCAGAAAGGGTTGTTTGAAACTATTAACAAGGGGATCAAAAGTGGATCGAAAACATGGGAAGAGGCCCCTTTCATCCGATGAATCGAAGGAGAAAGAGGAGAAGATCATTTGTCATTTCCAGTGTTCTCAGCCAGATCCCAACAAGACATGTCTGCTATGGTTTCAGCCTTTTCTCAAGTTATTGGGAATACCCAAAATAGCCCAACTAGTCTTCAACTCTCTCAAAACCCTAATTTCACCACTTCTTCTCCCAACACATCTGAACGAGACCTATCTCAACGCGTCGAAGATCAAGGTATGTGCATATGACAAAATTTATTTGGATATATTGAAACAAGTAGGACTTAAAGAAGAGGTGGTTTTGTATTGAGTATTGTACCGATCAATGGTTAGGATTTATTTTTATTTTTATAATTATTTCCTTTTTCTTCCTTAACAACCATTGATCTCAGCCAGATCCCAACAAGACATGTCTGCTATGGTTTCAGCCCTTTCTCAAGTTATTGGGAATACCCAAAATAGCCCAACTAGTTTTCAACTCTCTCAAAACCCTAATTTCACCACTTCTTCTCCCAACACATCTGAACAAGACCTATCTCAACGCGTCGAAGATCAAGGTATGTGCATATGACAAAATTTATTTGGATATATAGAAACAAGTAGGACTTAAAGAAGAGGTGGTTTTGTATTGAGTATTGGACCGATCAATGGTTAGGATTTATTTTTATTTTTATAATTATTTCCTTTTTCTTCCTTAACAACCATTGATCTCAGCCAGATCCCAACAAGACATGTCTGCTATGGTTTCAGCCCTTTCTCAAGTTATTGGGAATACCCAAAATAGCCCAACTAGTTTTCAACTCTCTCAAAACCCTAATTTCACCACTTCTTCTCCCAACACATCTGAACAAGACCTATCTCAACGCGTCGAAGATCAAGGTATGTGCATATGACAAAATTTATTTGGATATATAGAAACAAGTAGGACTTAAAGAAGAGGTGGTTTTGTATTGAGTATTGGACCGATCAATGGTTAGGATTTATTTTTATTTTTATAATTATTTCCTTTTTCTTCCTTAACAACCATTGATCTCAGCCAAAAACCATATCAGCATTGAATCCTTGTCTATGTAGTGCAATTTTTGCCATTTTTCGTAATGTTTAAATAACATTTTATAGCGGCATTTTCATAATCTTTCACTACTTAACTATGTGGATTAAATTAAACAGATATTGATATTACTATGATTGTTGTATGATAGCAAGCTTACGTTTCAAAATCATATTTCTTGTACTTGCATTTATTTATTTTTCTCCTATTGAGTGGTTTCTTTAATAAACACACTAAGGATATTCTATATATATATATACTGTGAAGGGAAAGTGAGGAGAAGGCACTACAGAGGAGTGAGGCAAAGGCCATGGGGCAAAAGGGCAGCAGAGATTCGTGATCCAAAGAAGGCAGCACGGGTATGGCTAGGAACTTTTGACACAGCTGAAGCAGCGGAGATTCATGATCCAGAGAAGGCAGCACGGGTATGCTAGGAACTTTTGACGGAGCTGAAGCAGCAACACTTGCTTACGATGGAACAGCTCTTAGGTTCAAAGGAAGCAAAGCCACACTGAACTTCCCAGAAAGAGTTCCAGCTAATCTCACGACTCACTGTTATCAAGATCATTATTATCATACTGGTTTTGCTTGCTGATACTGAAAAAGATTCGGATACATTACCTCTTGAGTTAGTGGCAGAGGACGAGGAGTAGGATGAGGACTAGAAACTTGCCGTGAAGTTGTGGCGGCCGCAGCATGATAATAATGATCTTGATAACGGTGAGTCGTGAGATTAGATTGAACTCTTTCTGGGAAGTTCAGCTTGGCTTTGCTTCCTTTGAACCTAAGAGCTGCTCCATCGTAAGCCAGTGCTGCTGCTTCAGCTGTGTCAAAAGTTCCTAGCCATACCCATGCTGCCTTCTTTGGATCACGAATCTCTGCTGTTTCAGCTGTGTCAAAAGTTCCTAGCCATACCCAAGGAAATATCTAGTGTGCGTATATGTATAAAGAAGCATTTGACCCAAGTGTGTTACAACTCTTTCCTTTTCTCACTGACGGCATTCAAATTTAACTTGTAACCGTTTTATTATGTTGTATATAAACTTTGATGCACAAAAACTTAGTTATCAAGATTATTTCAAAGGTATTAGACACTCAAGCATCTATATATATGATGATGATCACCGCAACAAATTATATACTAATTGAGACTACATAAAGCTAATCTTATCTCAAATTTATTGATTCAAATTTATTGATTATGCATGCATGTTGTTAAAACTTATCTTTAATACAATTGTTGGGCTTAATATCAACCTAAGCTTTTGAGTTAAGTGGTTTCTCTAATATAGTATCATCGTCAATATTTCAAGTTCAATTTTCCCTACAAGTGAATCCTTTCTATTTTTTCTTCTATTTTTTCCTCTCTTTCCTAACTAGCTTTTGTCTGATCAAGTCTTAGTCTATGTATCACAGCTATTATTTATTTATTTATTTATTTTTTCATCTTTACCTATCATCTTAGATTTTTAAAACACATAATTTCTCTGCAACATAGAAAAGAGAAGTTCTCGAAACTTGATTTCTCTTTACCAGTTTTTATTTTCCAATATAAACTCGCAAAGTTCCTGAGACAGAAAGCTAAGAATGCTCAATAAGATGGCCAGGCATAATGTAATGGTGTAATCTAACCATTAATTATAAAAATAAAAAAGTTATGATGCTATTGATATCTGCATGTTTGCAGCGAACATGACCTGACTGCTTGAGTTTCCACCACTTTATGGTCCCTCGTCGGTCGGAATCAAAATTGACCAATCCCGATCCGGATGTCCCGATTGCCGACAGGAAGTTTCACTTGAGTTTTGACGTTAACACAGTTTAATCTCAAGATTATTATATAGCATCAACAAACTTGAACTTAATTAGAAAGACTTTAACCTATCTAAGCTAGTTTTTGTAAATTTCTTGAAAGATATTCCACGTGCTTTGTTCTTTTCATCAGATATAAATGAAGACGTGAAGCACTAAAATTAGTCATCACATTTATGTTAAATATTTTAGGTCGCTAGTACCAATAAAATTAATGGAAACTAAATGCTGATTTCTAGTTTTTTAATACCAAAAAAAATAATTAGTGGCCCAGAATATATTATTAATTATTTTTTTCTCTCTATCCTTGTATTTTCTCTACTAATATTAATAAGGGTAAAAGCTTGTTTCATCCCTATATTTTAAGATTAGTGCCTATTTAGTCTCTATATTTTTAAAAATGTCTCAAAACATCCATACCCTTAAATTATTGACATCCCTACTGATACTTTTTGTTTCTTTTGACTTGCTTTTACAATATTACCCTCTTACAATAATGTTTCTTTTTATAAAATTAATAAAAAGAAAAAATTAAATTATCAATTTAACCCCAAAAATAAAATAAAAACAAAAAGAATATATATTAATTTTTGTGAAAGCTTACATGTGTCCAAAAAAAATTTTATTGTAAAAATAATTAAATTACCTTTTTTTTGGGCATTAGTAATAAAAAATTAATATATTAATTCCTCAGCAATGTGTTACAAAAAAGTAACATATATTAATTTTGTTTCAATTTATTTTTGGATGGGCATTAGTAATAAAAAATTAATATATTAATTCCTCAGCAGTGTGTTACAAAAAAGTAACATATATTAATTTTGTTTCAATTTATTTTTGGGATTAAATTGATAATTACTTTTTTCTTTTTACTAATGTCTAAAAAATATATTGTAAGAGGATAATATTGTAAAAATAAAGCCAAAAGCAATAAAAAGTAAGAGGAAATGTGCTAATAATTTAATGTCAGGGATGTTTTGAGGTATTTTAAAAAATATAGGGACTGAACGGGTACTAATCTCTAAATATAAGGACTAAACGAGATTTTATCCTATTAATAAACCTAATTTGATCTCCAAAGCAAATGTACTAAGCTAATCTATATCTTAATTCTAAAGCTTAAGCTGCGTTCTTAATTAAATTTAACTAGTTTTGAAACCACGGTGAACTTTTACTAATTACAATACATTATAAGATGGATTAATTGTGATTATTTCTTAATAGCGTGATTGTTTTCTTTTCCTTCTTAGGTTCTAGTTTTCTAAGGCTTTCATTATCTGGAACAAAGGATAAAGTTTTTTTAACACTCCACTAAAATATTAAAAATTTAAAAACACTATACTTTTCATAGAAATACGAATTCTAAAAAGTAGTTTTGCAAAACAACCAAAACTTTCTTAGTATGAGTCATATAGAGATTCCTTCGCATATTTCAAAACTTTAATTATTACACAAAATTGGGATACTTATTTGTGATTAAAACAAAGCTGAGCCCATCATAAAATCCCAAGATCTGTTGTGTTCATATACACTTTGTCTTGGTTAGGACTTGGCGCCAACTTACCCTATTCATTATTACCTGCAATATAAGGACTTTATGAGCCAATGCCTAGTAAGATAATACTTGGATACATGTATAACTTATTATGCATATGGATGATCATATTGAGTTTTTTTTTTAAAGAAACTTAGAAAATACAAAACAACTTCATTAGGGCCCTAGATATGTTGCACTATAAGGCTGCCACTTTTACTCTTTAAACAATATGCCCTTGGACCTCATTAGTTAATTTTTTGGGCATTACGTATCACCGTCCCCAAAATATTTCTTTTTACTTAGCTTTGAGGGCTTGCCCTCCTTAGAAACTTTGTCACCTAGTAGTGGAACCACCGATTTTTCATAAATTCATTTTCTGAAACATCTTCTTCATAATGTAATACATGATATGCATGTATCCAATGCAACTTATGTTATAACATTTGAAGTTTCTAGATGCATAACAAAATCAACACACAACACTATTTAAGAACAAGATTCTTTGATACAGGCGGCATAGTCAACCATAGCATAATTAAGTATAAGTATCACATATTAGGCGGCAGAGCCGACCATAACATAACTAAGTATCATAGATTATGCGACAAAGCCGACCATAATATAATTAAGTATCATAGATTAGGCGGTAGAGTCGACTATAACGTAACTGAGTATCATAGATTAGGCGGTAGAGCCGACCATAACGTAATTAAGTATCATAGATTAAGCGGCATAGCCAACCATATAATAATTTAGATTATAACTAATCACATCATAATGGCCATCACAACATAAAGGAATGGTTAAAACTGAAATTAAATATGAAAAAGAATTTTGTCCCTACATTGCAATTGAAGTGTTACTTACCTCCTTATAAAAAAAAAGGTGTTACTTACCTCTTGAACTTGACTTTTCTAGATCTTTCTAAATTGAGGATTTCTCTACTCTTGATGTTATGACTTAAAATAGAAGAGAATGTAATTTCTAGATTGCATTGAAAATGAAAGGAAGTATGAGGTATTTATAGGATTTCTTAAGGCTAATGGATAGTTAGGATTTTGTCACCATAACTCTTGATCAATGATTGAGATTATCCTTCATAAATACCTTATTAAATTCTAGAATTCTTATCTTTCTTTACAAACTTCTTTTATATTATCACTTATGTCATTACTTATGTCATCATTTCTTATGTCATTACTTATATCATCATTCCTTAAAATTTAATATTATAATAATTAAAGAGGCTTGTTAATTAAAAATAAATTTTACTATATTTAAGTGAAAAAATTGTACCTCACAGTTTTGATCCTCAAATGAATTTAATCAATCGCAGCCCCGCTGTTGCCTTACCAAAGAGGAAGCTGTGAGCCTGTGACAAATTAAAATTAACTATTACGGTTTAATTTGTCCTCAATAATAAATTGACATAGTGCTACGTAGTTTAGTTGCTTAAAATTATTATTATAAAAATTGATGTTCATAATACTTTTATTTTTATTTTGCGGCTACAGATAACCCCGCTTCTATTTTCATTATTTTATTTGCTAAATTCTTAACTAGAACTGCCATAATTTTTTGTCCCTATTGTTGAGTACGTAAAAGCACCAGGTCGGCCATGCTACTATTTCCGCCCCGGTATGGCTCACCTCAACCAAATGGTGCAAGCAGAGCATGGAGGCGAATGTAGCCCGACCAGAGACGAATGCCCGACCAGAGACGAATGCCCGACCAGAGGTATATGCGGAGCCGATATCCGTCTCCGGAAAGAGCGGGAACACGATCCCACAGACTCGTGGCGTTTGCGTTTTTTCCGGAACCGTTACGAGGCTTTCAATACTTACAGTTACCCATGATGTCGCAATTAAAGCTCCATAACTGACCACTACTCGAAAAAAGGGGAAAGGAAGACAGAAGGGGAACGCAGAATAACGGCTATAAAAGGCGGAAGAACCGTTGAAGAAGGGGACAGAAGAAATTGAGAGGGAAAACACTGCCAAATTGCAACCAGACCTGTTTTTTCTTACAAGCTGTGAAACACATCAAAAACCCTTTATAAATCTGAATTATACTGTTTTCCCGTAAAGACCTTGTGCTAACTTAGGCATCGGAGGGTTTACGCCGGCAAAACCACCGGCGTCTCTGATCCTTTTTTGGTGAACGCAGGAACCTCAGGAGAAGA
The DNA here is from genome assembly GCA_002013955.2 of Citrus medica. Classification (NCBI taxonomy): domain Eukaryota; kingdom Viridiplantae; phylum Streptophyta; class Magnoliopsida; order Sapindales; family Rutaceae; genus Citrus; species Citrus medica. The sequence continues at coordinate 118,684 of MKYO02026059.1, read as the reverse complement.
ATCTTGACGAGAAGCGATCCTGGTCGTGGAAACGTTGATCGAGCAAAGACCCTGGTCGTATAACGAGGACAACCAGAATCTCGCATCAACATTTTGGCGCCGTCTGTGGGGAGCTGAATAAAAAGCTACCACCAAACAAGTAGTTACCGGAGAAACAGGAGACGAGTGGGTATGGAGAACGAAACGGTGGAGACAAGCACGCTCCGGGATATTGCAAATGAAGCCCGTGAGAAGGTGACGCAAGATAGACTGGAACGGATGGAAAGACAAATGGAGACCCTTACGGCTGTGTTGTTTGAGCTGAGGGACGAGCGGAGAAGGGATTGTGAGACCCCTGTGGGAAGAAATGAGGCTGGAGCAGAACCCAGCCATCGGAGGCGTAGAGTCGAGGAAATCCCCCCGCCCGCAGATCAATCTAATGAGGTGCCCCTTACAAGTATTGGACGGGTTACAGGGGAACACACGGATGAGGCAAGAGACCAACCTCGTCCCAGGCGGGTATCGGATATGAATGGCCAAAGGGCCAATGTTGATGAAGGGGAACTCAGACAGAGGTTGCAGAACGCCGAGCAGGAGCGAGATCAAGTTGCCGCACGCGATCCTGACCGTGCTTTAGAATTGGAGGGGGAGGTGCGCAGATTGGCGCAGGTGATAGAGGAGATGCAGGGCAAGAGAAAGCCCCCAAGTTGGAGGATAATGCTGGATGAAGAGTCTCCGTTATCAACTGCGATCATGGGTACTGTTATCCCAAGAGATTTCCGCTTCCCCGACCTCAAATATTCCGGGCGAAATGACCCGTTAGTGCACATTGAGCGTTTCAATGACATGACGGGTGTGCAGGGATTGACACCAGCTCAGAGGTGCCGGGTGTTCCCGCTGACGCTAGAAGGACGAGCTCGAGAATGGTATCGCAAGTTGCCCCGAGGGAGTATAAAGGGGTATGAGCAGATGTGCCAAGAGTTGGCCGAGCAGTTCCGAGGAGCAGTTGCCCCAGAGGATGACATGATGGAACTAATGGGAATGAAACAAGAGGAGCAGGAATCCCTTAGAGAATTCGTAAAACGGTATCACCGAGCCGTACTGGATCTGGGAGCTTTTAATCACCCGCAGGCGTTGAGGGGATTGAGAGAAGGCGTGAGAATCGGCCGGTTATGGTATAACTTGAGAAGCCCTCTCATACAGAATTACTCGTCGGGATATGAGCAGGCAAGACGAGATATAGAAATCGAGGAAGAAAAGGCAGCTCGGATTAAGACAGACCAGCTAGAGGGGCTGGAAAAGAAAGAGAAGAAGGCATTATCGGGAAATGGGCCAATCAGGAGGAGGGACCTCCAGGCCTCAGGTAGTGGAGCAGGAGGTCGGGTAACTAGTTACCAGCCTCATCAGATGCCACCACAGTATCAGCGCAGCAGGGCGCAACCTCCTCGTTCCCCAGTTAGGGAGCCTTGGAGAAGGCATGACTCAGCATATGGTGGTCTTCAGCAACACTCCCACGGTAGTAGAGGGAGCGGACCAGAAATGCTGCCATCGCCTCCAACTCAGAACGGAGCAAATAGAGAAAGGGTTGTGCACCTGATTGACCAGAACCAGGAGTATGGGCGATACACTTCCTTGAAGATGTCCCTGGATGAGGTATACGAGGCCATAAAGGATCGAGGGTTGTTATACCTCCCTGCCTCAATAACAAAGTTACCTAGCAGGAGGGACATGGGACGCTATTGTAAGTTCCATGGCACTCATGGCCACACCACCGCAGATTGTAGGGATCTCAAAACCCAGGTCGAAGATTTGGTGAGAAATCGGTATTTGGACGAGTTTATAGATGAGACATCCCCAATGGTAGCCTCGACAAGCGAAGGGGAGCAAAGTGACAGGAACTTGAGGCGCGAGCAG